>OX101794.1:10674069-10718201 GCA_944452715.1 Ophion slaviceki | reverse complement strand
TGCAGGTAGGGAGTGATATGCAAGGCTTCAATTGGCGAATGGAAAGACGTGAAAAGCCAGGTGGAACTCAGGAAATGCAATAAGTAGTTGCACATTGATGCTTCTGGAGAGTCACAATCTGTATTGGGGACATCTCTATAAAGAGATGTCCCCGATGATATTGAAGGCATAGGCGCCTCCAATGATATTGGAGGCATAGGTGTCTCCAATCTTTGTAGATATCTTTCTAATGATGTTGGAGGTATAGGTGTCTCCAACGATGTTGGAGGTTTAGGTGTCTCCAATCTTTATTTAGGTGTCTCCAATCTCTATGTAGGTATCTCCAATCTCTATTTAGGTATCTCCCATATTATTCGTGTAATCCTTTGTCTGTATATACTGGTATCAAAAAGTTTCAAGGCTAGTTCTGTAACACGCCAACGGAGATAGTCTCGCAACTTTTTGATACCGTAGTGTTTTCAATCTCCATAAGTGTCTCCAATATCATTTTCTTAATCTTTCGTAATTTTTATGAATCCTTCAAACTTGGATTTTCAGTTAGCGCCACCAAATCAATTGAATACCATAATATAAAAAAATGGTTTAAATGAAATTGATTAAAATTTCACTGATTCATTTATAAATATTTGTTTAAGCGCAACTGCTGCCACACATTTTTTTTTCACCGTATCTTATTCTTTCCATTACATTATTGAGACAATGATTCTTTACAATAAAAATGTTTAATTAACTAAATTAAAATTTTACACAAATGTATTTATATGTTAAATTGATCTATTATTTTTTATTAATTAATCAAAACGAAGTTGTTCATAATTAAAGTAAAATTAAATTTAATTGAAACAAATAATTTATTATGTTCATTTTATATTCTTTTAAATTTCATTACAACACTTACTTTAAATTAGTAACTTATCAAAATCCTTTTCACGTATTACCTTTCTCAATACCCCTTTCAATCGGGAAGGGTAATATCAAAACCATTTGCATATTATGAAAATTAACTCATCAATATTGTTATGAAAATTGAGTTATCCGTATTAAGGTATCAAAATTAACTTATCAACCTATAAAAATTAACTTACCGATATTGACTCATCAACATTGACTTAAGGCCTTATATACGCGATTTCGCCGATTTTCGAAGGTACTTTTCTAGACGCAGTTGAAAACATTGACGCATATATTGACAACATTTTTTTTACAGATCATTTATGCACATGGTTAAGTATATGTAAAAAAAACAGAAATATTAACAAATGGCGGAGATATAACATAATAAAGCAATGCATTTTTTTTGCGCGCGTTGATGGTGAAAGTTCTCGGCATCGATGTGGGTGTCTGAAAAAAAATGAACATATTTATAATTGCATAATGAATGTATCTTCAGTGTGAACCAACAATATTGTTAAAAAAATTATCATAATAAAAATACGAAACTTAAATTTTTTTACTCAATTTTCTGTCGATATTTTATTTTTTATATTTGTTTGTGTCATTAAAATTTTGGTTTTGGTGGTACACGATAGGTGATGATACTAAGAATATGTTGTAAACATTTCAAAGCGATCTGAACCTTCGTTCAAGAGTTAGAATTTTCACAAGGTTCAAAAAAGTGAATCGCGGAAAAACGGCTTTGAAGTTGGCGGTCGGGCGCGCCACGCGGTATCTATAATAAATGCAATCTTACCTTATTTTTGGAATTTGTCAATTCTGTAAAAATATTCCTAACCGTCCAGGCTAATGGAATCAAAAATTAAAAAAAATAAAATGTTTTGAAATTTTTCGCGTATATAAGGCCTTAACGAAATTAACTTATAAAATCTATCAATCTATCAAACCTATCAAAATTAACTTATTAATATTAACTCATCAGTATTGATTTAACGAAATTAACTCACATAAATTAACTTGTCAACATTAACTTATAAAAATTAACTTAACAAAATTAATTTATCACGATTTATTTACCAAAATGCTTTTTACGTATTACCCTTAATATTCGAACCCTTTCAATTGCGATGGGTAATACGTCAAAAGCTGCAAGGCTATACGTTGGAACTCAAGAAATAATTTTAATATTTCCGGAAGTTTGACACCTGCGATATTATTCTACAGATTGATGCTCATTTTCACAATGCAATTCTTCATCGTGAACCCAAACGATTTCAAGCGCATAAAAATTGGCATTTACAATAATTAAGATCGATGGCTTTTCGTCTGTTACAGATTGCAATAAAATGTTGACGTATTGGATTTACGTGGCTCTTCTTGGGGCGAGTCTTCTTCTGCTAATGGCCCTCCGCCGTAAAAATAATCGTCGTCTACCTCCCGGGCCCAGAGGCTTACCGATCGTTGGTTATCTGCCATGGCTCGATCCAAAAGAGCCGCACTTAAGTCTGACGAGACTCACCCAAAAGTATGGACGAATATGTGGTCTATGGATGGGATCAGTTTACACCGTATTGGTGGCCGATCCACGGATCGTTAGACAAGTTCTCGCAAAATCCTCGGCATCCGGTAGAGCTCCGCTCTTTCTTACCCACGGCATTATGCAGGGCTACGGTAAGTCTTGAGAGATCTTCTCACTTTAGTCGCTAAAAAAGCTATTTTCATGTATTTTTTTATGGGTTTGTATTATAGATATTGATATAAAAGTTATCACACTTAATAAATACACTTTCGAAATGCATACATTAAAAAAAAAATGTATTTATGTAATCCAAACAAACTTTAAACGCGTTTTTCTCGAAACACCTTTTTTCGTCGGCTTGTTGATAAAACTTCGAAACTACTGAACCGATCCTTATGAAATTTCAACCAAATATTCTTTACAACTTTATGGCATATCGAGGATACATTTTTTTATTGTTGATATTTACTATTTTTTTTGCCAAAAACGGTGAAAAGGCACTTTTTTGATTTTTTTTTCGAAAAATGTCCGCCATTTTGTTATTTTTGCATATATAAAAAATCTTATGATATGTGCTATAGCCATTAACATACTGAATCTAAAACCGTTTGATTTTTGTTTCGGATGATCCATCTCCGAGATTTCATCAACAGCGCAGACATACAATTTTTTTAAAATATTTTTTCAACAACCATTTTCATCCATAAATAGCGACTTAAATAATTTTTTTATCAAACAATATCTATAAAATAAACCTATAAAAAAATTCATGAAAATAGATTTTTTTAGCGTCTAAAGTGAGAAGACCCCTTAAATATCGTTCGTATTCTTCTTGGAGGTGCTTGACTTTCTCCATCAAACCGTCACTTCTTTCCTCCTTCCAAAGCTCGATCCTGACACGCACCAATTGCTTTTTACGGTCTAGACAAATCACCCTTATCGATTGTCATTCTAAGATTCTCGCATATCGGACGAACCCTTACAATAAAATCATCGATTAATAACAATGGAAAATCTGCACCTACAAATACCGAGTCCCTTCAGGTATCCGAAAATAGACGAATTTCCAACATTTTCACGTGTCAAAACTATTTATTCTACATAATGAAATTTTTTTGCACATATTTCTGATTTTAATTTGACAATTTCTTTTTAACATTCAAAAATGGCGGCTGTACGACACTTGCTTCGGAGACGGTTGCCGCCAGAGTTGTTCCACGGTGTACAACCTAGCGTCCGTCACAGTGATCTGAAACATCAGAGCCAAATAATTTTCGATTGCTAATACGCATGCGCTCTGTGTGAACCTAAAAAATGCAAAGAACAGTGAAAATTCGATGAATGGCACGGGGTTTGAAAAAGTTTTCTATATTCCATGAAATTTTTACTACAGTCTTTATCAATGTAAAACTACTTTTTTTCAAATAACTTTTAAGAAACTTTAGGTTCACATAGACGGTAATTATGTTATCTAAGATTGTGCGAAATTTCGAAATGATCGATCAAATAGTTTGTTTGTTATCTTGCACGAGGTTCACGAAAAAGTGGTTTTTAGGAACTCGTTTAAAGATTCAAGACTCAAAAAGTTTGCTACTAAATTATCTACCGTTTAATCTACAGTTCCAGGGCCACACGGTAGTCCCGCAACTTCTTCGTGTAGTTCATTTTCAGCCCTAAGCTCTTGTTTACGTTACAAAGGGTTCTTTCAGCCCTGAGCTCTTCTTTACGTTACGTTCTTCCTCCTCAAGTGCAGTTCTACCGGGTACTGCAGAACTCGAGCACCTTGCTGCTCTTGTCGGATTTTTGTCACTTCGTCAATTTTCCAGACATGAATGTGAAACCCACAGGGTCTATAGCTAAATAACGATACTGTCGAATAAAATTATGGTCGCAAACTCCACCTATTAGGACCAGCTAGGTGAATGTAGGTCCTCGGCAAACATGTGTTAGACGATATTGAGTTCACTCGGCGCTGAAGGAACAATGGGGATCGCGAAACCGACCGGTTTCCAAAGGAATGAAGGGCAGGACTAGAGGGGTCTAGAACTTGTGCAGGGCGGTAACGGTTCCTGTCTCCGGCTCTCTCTCTCTCTCTCTCTCTCTCTCTCTCTCATTCACATACATAATCTCCTGTTTCGCAGGACGAGCTCGTATCCACTCGCCAACCAGTTATAACCTACTAAATTTATACCTCGTACGTGCTGCGCCTATCAAACTATACGCTATAGAACATTATAGAAATTTATTCTCGAAAAAAGTCATCTTTTCACAGCTCTACGAACCCGTATAAAAAAAAAATATTTCCATTTGGTGTGATCTGGTCCGACACAAAAAAGCAAACCTTCATATAATTCCATGATACAGGGGTCAATTTTCTTAACCAACAGCTCGACACGTTTCAATAAGCAAACGTTATTTTCGATCTTATTTTTCCGAATAATGAATACATAATTCTGTATACGAAAAAAGTGTCCCTCGTCGGATCGTTGCTTGACCTTTATCACTAGCTGCCGATCATTTCGATTATACAATTTGTGGCCGAAGCGCGCCTTGCTGTAGATCGTGTAAATTGTCTCCCAGTCGCAAAACGTTGCGGACAACCGACGAAATTTGATAATTTTCATCATTCACTAATCAAGGCTCTTCTTCGCAAGCGCAAACGGAGGAATGATAGAATTCTGCTCGAGAAGAGCTTCCAAGGGCTGTACAATTTTGCGTCGAACCAAATTATCCTCGGACAACCCAAAGATGCGCGTGTATAATTTGCACCTTTGTAAGAGGAGGAGAAGAAACCTTTTTTTGATAATTGATATGGTGATCATTTAATTGGTCGAGTTTTTCGTGTTGTGAATTTGGAAAGAGCCCGAGGTCCAAAATTGGATTAGGCGATTTTTTTTCTTCGTGGTGTAAATGAGCAAATGAGAAATCGAGGGACTGAGAGAGGGGGAAACGTTAGTTTGCATTGTTACAGGGACATAAAGTTTGCGCTCTCAAACAGATTGATAACGGTTGCCAACAGGTATACATGCATCGAGGCTGATGATGCGCTTCTGAGAAGTTGCCATCTCTCTCTCTCTCTCTCTCTCTCTCTCTCTCTCTCTCTCTCTCTCTCTCTCTCTCTCTCTCTCTCTCTCTCTCTCTCTCTCTCTTTCTCTCTCTCTCTCTCTCTCTCTCTCTCTCTTTCTCTCTCTCTCTCTCCCTCTCTGTCTGCCTCTCTGGAATGAGACAAAGGTAGAGGCAGAACGAGAAAGAAAGAGAGGGACAAGCAAAGCTGAAAGCGAAAGTAGGTAACATTGAACCTGAGTTAACAGACCGGATGTGCTATCCGATCGTTTCGGCCGTTCCGTGTATCCTTGAATCATCCTCTTAAAACCATTCGATTTTTATATATTTTTTCATTATTTTTTTCACTATGTTCACTATGTGGAAATGAGGATTTTGTGGGAAGAGATTAATCGAAAATTGCTGAACAGAGAAATTTGACAGCTCGGTCCGTACTGTCAAGAAGTGATTACTTTATTGCGGCAGGTCAATTGGCTCATTTTATATCGCCAATCGAGCACCACATTGCGGCTGTGACACTAGTCATCAAAATTGCTCAAGTGTCAAGAATATGGATACATTGAAGAAGAAAAAAACTAAGCGATGAACCGCCCTTTTGTCATTACTTCTCTCACCCCACAAGCGGGGCACTGAATTCAACGTAACGGATCACACTTTGAAGGGGGGACAAAAATAAAGTTTACGTATTTTTGCGTTTTTGCCGGATTGCAAGCTTAAGGGGGTAACATTCTGCATATTTTCGACGATTTTTATGGGAAATTGAGGGTTTTGGGGGAAATTGATGGTGAATTCGTATTCAGGGGGTAAAAATACATCGGACTCGTAAAACAATGAAATATTGATTTTTTCCTTCTCGACGAAAAATAACTATTTTCGCTGAATAATCGATCATTTATTTCTTGCTGCGATTTAGAATTCCACTCCGTGCTTATTATTTCTGTTGTCGTTTTTTCTTCAAAATGCTATTTGATTCATGGAGTTCCGATCATTTTTCGATTTTTGACAGAATTTCAAAGTCGGACCGTCCATTTTCGCGAATTTTTCCACACATGTTTGGAAAATTTGCATGTTATTCGGCCATTTATCAAGTGCACATTCTGGTAAAAGGGATTGAGACATTGGGATGAACCCCACGGCATTCCTAAAGACTATCAAAATCCTTCTTAAAACCTCCCCAATAAGTCTCCACAACTCAAATAGGAACGCTACTACGGCTATTTGAAATTCCGCGATCTTGACAATTCCGGACAAGTGGCCAAAAAGGTCGAAATTTTTTTTCGACTTTTCAGTCATTTTGAGGGTCTAACTGATAGGAAATTTGCTGCTGATTACGAATATCACAGAGTCTAGGTCGGAAGCTCAAAATTTGATCGGCTTAACGCGAAAACCGTGCTTTCATACACATTCGACGACTTTTAATAAAAATTGCGGATTTGGGGGGAAATTGATGGTGAATTCGCATTCAGGGGATGAAAATACATGAATATAGATTTTTTAAAAACATTTAAAATCCGAATTTTTTTGGCACTTTAACCAAATCGGATTTGCTATTCGTAAAATCTTGGGGTACCGTGGTGTTGAAATATCGATCATTTTCTAAACACAAATGCCTTCATAGAAGAAAAAAAAAACAAACAAAAAATCAAACCCAAACTGAACTCAAGAAGAAATCTTTAACCCTTTCACACCTGACGGGACACACGCTGTCCCAGTCCGGAAATTTTTTGAAATCACGTCTGGGACAACATACAGCAACGTACAAAAGTTTCGGGCCACCCTATTTTTTCGTGGATATTGCGTAGAAATACGATGGTACGGGAAATACAAACGAGTGATGACACTTATAATTGGCGTCGAGGTGCTTGATATTTAAAAAAATGTTGTACAAACAGCAATATCACTCTTCAACAATTATCCAACAGTTTTTATTTAATGACTGTGCAAAAGTATTGTGCCATATACTATTGCGTATGAAAACATAAAACAAAACATTATAAAAATAACAAAACATGGCTTAGTTTTCTCTCTAGAGTAAATACTTCGTTGCCATGCCCTCAGCAGCGATTACAGCAGCACATCGTCGGGGTATAGACTCAATTGCGAGATGCGATCTTGTGGCATCTTTTCCCACTCGTATTGCAAATGATCCCATAATTCCGTCTTGTTGGAGTGATTCTTCGTTCCAGCGCGAACCTTCAGCTCTTGCCACAAATGTTCAATCGGATTTAAATCCGGTGACTGCCAGGGCCTGTCGAGAAGGCGCACTTTTCGGCTTTCAAGGAAATTCTTCACAAGACGCGAAGCATGTTTGGGATCATTGTCGTGTTGAAATATCCACCCATTCGGCATATTTTTCTTTGCAAATGGGAGCTTATGGTCTTGCAATATATTTCGATACATTACAGCGTCCATATTGTCTTGGATTTCTATCAGCGGACCCATACCGTTATCAGAAAATGCTCCCCAAACTTTATCATTTCCGCCACCGTGTTTTACAGTTGGAATTTGACATCGTACATCGTATCCGGTACCTGCTGGACGTCTTGCGTACTTGCGATCATCACTTCCGAACAATTGAAATTTGGATTCGTCGTAAAAAAGAACTTTTCGCCAATTCGATACTGTCCAATGTTGACATTTTTTGGCAAAATTCCTCGACTGATATCAGCAAGATTTTCACTGCGTAATTCTCGCGAAATATTTCATCGTAATAATCACTCGGAGGAGAAATAACCGTTCCCGGTAATGAGGCGCACTAAACTGATTTTCCTGATTTGTTTCAATACGCTGATTTTGGAAATAGTGAGTACTCTTTTATGAAATCCGGTAGAAAAGGATGTTCGAAAAATTCTCCTCAGCCGTGGTGCATGCGAAGAATTGCAAACGCACGAGGTGACGTGCGCGCGTGTGAGACCGGCTGGAAAAATGTCACGAACATGCAGCCAACTGCAGGCATTGGCAAAACAGAGAAAAGTGTGAACACCGCGTTCTCGCGCCTCTGCATGTATAGTTATATTAAGATTGTAATGTCGATTACGTCGTTTGTCACGAGTTGCGCAATGATTGGCAACTCGGTTCGAGGCCGGTCGTACACGCTCTTCTCCGCGGGCTCCCTGCCCCACCGATTATTGTACGAGTACGCAGACAGCTCTGGGACGAGAGGCTACGCAGGGCCTGGTATGACTCGTGCCAATAGCATGGACAGACGAGCGTCCTCCGATACCAGTTACGATTATCGATGTGTGGATCGTTCACCAAAATAAAAACACTTTTTTTCATCTTCGTTGGAAAACATTTTGTTCTAGATGAGCAAAGCCATGGATAACATTAAGGGGAAATATACACCTAGGAGCCGGAAAAAGGTCATTTTTTTTTAAATTTTTTCCAGGAAAACTATTTGAAATTTCGGATTGGGGTTTTAATTATCTAAAAGTATATACAATCAAAAATATGTTTGATTTTCTTTATTTAAAAATATCAAAAATATACAAAGACATTGTATGATCCTTGGAGCGTCGTAAAAAAATCTGCGTATACGGTACCCTCTGCATTCTCTGTTGTATGCAATGAGTACTCGAAATAAATTTGCTCACTTAAGGGGAGATAACCACCTAGGAGCCGAAAAAAGGTCATTTTTGTGAATGTTTTCAAGGAAAACTATTTGAAATTTCGGATTGGGGTTTTAATTATCTAAAAGTATATACAATCAAAAATATGTTTGATTTTCTTTATTTAAAAATATCAAAAATATACAAAGACATTGTATGATCCTTGGAGCGTCGTAAAAAAATCTGCGTATACGGTACCCACTGGCGTTTCTTCAAAAATCATCCGAAAAAAAAAAACCAAAAAGATTATTAAATTAGATACTATAATCTAGTACTTGTCATAGCCGATTTTGAAAAGATCGATTTATGACAAAATGACGGACGTTTGAACATAAATAGTGATTTTTGGGCCAAAAATTAGTTATTATTTTGCCTATAAAACAAAAACTAAGTAACGGAAAAAAAATCCTATGACAAGTACTAGATAATGGTGTATAGAATAAGCACAAAAAACCTCAAGGCAATCGGTTCGTTGGTTTTCGAGAAATTTTGGGTACCGATTTGAAAAACGTGGTGGCTCGGCGCCGCAAAACACGTTTCACTTTCTCGGCTGTAACTGGCTTATTTGTCGAAATATTAACTTGCCGTTTTCACCAGATATTCTGGAGACCTCAAACTTCAAGAAAATGTAAAAAAACATCGATTTTTTCGACCATCTAAGTGTATATCTCCCCCTTAAGAAAGTCTTTAAATAATTGAACCACGTTAATTTTTGACAATCACGAAATAGTCAATTCTGAGGAGGTGCTGGAAACGTGTAGACCTTTTCGATTGTCGCGGAATTTTGACGGGGAGTCTCCAGATCCTACCACATCCCTATAGGGACTTGATAGGAGCGCCGCACGTCGGGAGTCCACATTGAAATCCAAATTGAGGCCTTAGGCCACAGTAAGGGGTATAATATCAAGTGCGAATTTAACAATTTTTTTTCGTATGAAAAAGTGATTCCCTCATAAAATTAATTACACATCTATTTATCAAGCTGTTAGAAAATATATATATATTTTTTTCGATGTACACAATGGCCGACTACTATTATTTTCTTTTGTTATCTTTTTTTAAGCGCTCCTCGGCGTGCCATTTAGCATCCACTATTTTTTACCGAGAAAAAAAAAAACAAAAATTCTCGTCAATCTACATTAGAATACCTAGAGAAGTACGTACGGAATTTAAAAAATAAAAAGATTCCGTTATATGTGCTCATAAACTGCTCATAAAATAAACAATTTGCGATTAATCGGAAATTCCGTACGTACTTCTCTGCGAAATGCAATTAGGAACATAACTTCTAAATTTGAAGTAACTCGAGTGAAAGTTGTTGAAGTTATCACGTCAATTGGAAAAAGCTGTTTGTCATTAATTTTATGAGTAAATCACGTTTTCATACGAAAAAAAATTGTTCAATTCGTACATGATTTTATACCCGTTACTGTGGCCCAAGGCCTTAATTCCGCGTTATTTTTCGATTGACGTCTTTTGGCAATTTTTTATTTGATATTCTCAACCGGAATTCGTTGGATCTCCCAAAAAATATCCTTTCGCGATCCCGTGCACAAATTGGTTGGGGAGTCCCAAGATACACCCACATCTCTATAGGGATTTGTTGGGGACACCGCACGTAGGGAGTCCTCATTGGGATCCAATTGGATTCTGGACTGGTCACCGATCGACGCCGTTTGAGAATTCTTACCACGTTCAATAATATGTCAAAGTGCAGTAAAATAAATAACAAGCGACAATTATAGTGGATTTTCAGTGACGTGATTCAAATCCATTTTTAAGATATACGTTTTTTATGCTATTTATACTTTTTTTGACATGAGTTTCATACTTTTATTTCGGTTAGAAAATTCAACGTACGGAATGCCATGGTATCCATCAAGAATCGTATCGAATTCCATTCAATAATGTGCGAATCTTTCGCGATTCCAATTGGATTCGTATTGGATCCAATTGGAATCCAGATTAAAATCGAATCCTTCAGGATCCCAAATGGATTCGTATTGGATCCAAGTGGAATTCTGATTAGAATGGAATCGTTCCGGATTCCAAATGGATTCGTATTGGATCCAATTGAAATACCGATTAGAATCGAATCCTTCCAAATCCCAAATGGATTCGAATTGGATCCAATTGGAATCCCGATTAGAATCGAATCCACGAGCATGACATTTCAGTACAGGGATCCAAATGCGATGACCTATTAGATCCGTATCAATGCCACCCTGAAACTGTACGATTCTCTGCCACCCACGCATTCGTCTTCTATCATCTCCATACAAGTTTTCCTCACTGTTTAAAAAACTGGCAAAACTGTGACACGAATATTTCGACAATAAACTTGGCGGAGACTTGGCTGACAGAGACATCTTTTCAGGGTGTAAAGGGCAGACATCGAGAACAATTTCGTGCTCCATGTCTTTTTGAGTAATTTCTTCTAAATATTCTTTCTCGAGTGGTGAATTGCCATCACTGGAAAGCGAACGTAAGATCAAAAAAATTACCGCGAACCGAATTAAGCCTCCTGACTTGCGACTTAGAGATCAATCAGGCGGGATCGTAATCTAAATTCATATACTCCACACATAGGTATACGTCCTCCAATCCCTCTTTCGTCCATCGTGAAAGAAACTCACGGAAAGGCCTCAGATCTCTCTTTTCCTTAGATTTTTTTTTAATTCGACGTATTCATTACGAAAACGACGGATTTTTCGTAGTAGATACCAGGAAAGTCAATGGCCCTTTGCCATCGCGCGTGGAATTCGAGTCGGTCGATTCCTCGTGTGCGGTAATTCGCCGGCGTCTTTGTATACCATTATCATTCGTCATTTTCTGCGGGTGTCTTCTGTTTGGCGGAAAAACATCCTGGAGCAGGTCGTTCAACCACCGCCTATATGGATCTGAATATTATCATAATCGATTGGGAGGGAATAAACATCGTGAGTTTCCGCCGAAAGGGCATGGACCGCGAGCGATGAAAATTACGCGCAGTACCAATGTCGGAACACGTGTGACGAAAGCAAAAACGTCTCAGCGGCATATATAAAAATAAAAAAATCAAATGTAAATATATACGCGTTTGTATCGTTGCTGTTATACTCGGCAATCAATTATCACGAGCCTTGAACAAGGTGCTTGACCCTTTGGCGTCGATTATGAGCACGCGTGCTCAAATAGTTTGTGCTCCGTGTGACTCGAATCGTTCATTGGTCCAGTATGTGCCTCGGATGGGGGGACCTCTCGGCATCGGGACAACAGTCGCAATCACACACACGCCGCGGGAAAACTGCGCATTTTTATTGTAATTGCCCGTTTTTCATTTAATCGCGACATTTTCGACTAGTCTCGAGTCTGACCGATTTTTTCCCACACTCTATTGGTACACTGTGTTTGGAAGGATCGTTTTTTTTTAAATTTCTGTTCAGAGTTATTATAACTTTTTTTGGTATCATATATTCCTGCACGCTACAACCACGAGAAATTGATTTATCTCTATTATTTATTTATGAAATATGAAAGATATTGATTCACACTGAAATTAATTTGAGGTATACAATTAGATAGAAATTAATTTATAATATCGATAGAAATCGATTTGAGATATTCAATTGGATATAAATAAATGTATCATATTTACAGAAGTTAATTCGAGATATTGAATAAAATAAAAATTAGTTGATAAGAATTTTTCTATAAACTGTAAAATTGTCTATAAAATCTGCGATAATGAACGAAAATAGAATTTAACAAGTATATCCATGTTAAATTATAGCAGTCACTATAAAACGATTTGTTCCGGAGTAATTTTTTAACAATCTGTAAGAAAATTAAAAAATGAATTTATCAAAGTTCCGGCTGACACATGGTCGATTCCATTCGAAGAAGTCATACGTCAAATATCGATCCCTACCGGTGTTTATTTATTAGTACTCGATTAATTCAAACCCTTGTTATATTGGATTTAAATTAATTTCAACACACGATATTTAATTTAAACTCAATTAATTTGAATAAGTTGACGTATGACTTTTTGGCTTGTACTCGATTAATTCAAACGCGTTATATTTATTTAAAACGCAACATTTTTTTTAATCGGCTATTTACTAACAGTGGATTAAAAAATTAAATTTAATTAAAGAAAATTAATTACACAAAGAGTGTTCAAATTAATTTAACTTCAATATTACAATGATTCGCTGATAAGCTACGGAGCCTGGCCCAACGTGTGGTCCAAGGCATACTGTTTTTTTAAAAATCCATGTGCTCTTAGAACTGAGAGCTTTTACCGTATCGACCTATGACGATCACGACGATAAAAATGCATGCGTACGTCGACACGAGGAGGTCTTCGCCAAAGACTCTCACTTTCCCCGCGGGAATGATCTCCTTGAGGGAAGTCTCGCGGTTGCCGCCGTTCTACTGAGGGAATTACAGTTGGAAAAGCAAGCAAGAAACCAGGGGCCATCGGCCTTTATACATATATCTAAGTGTCGAGCACGCGCCCCTTTTTAAGTTACAGATGCAAACACTTACTCGAATCCTGTACACGCACGTATACGCGTATCACTCCGAGTTTTCCTTTCTTTTTCACTGCCGTGTGATCGATGACCGCAAAGACTGGATTCCTGACCCTCCTTTCCCTCCCCCTTACGTCCATGAATGCATTATGACATTGCCCACGAGCTTGCATAGATACGCTACGCCGATAAATTAAATTGCTAAGCTATGACGAAGAATATCGACAGAGGCATGCCGATGGCATAATGAATATTCAATCGATGGAGCATCACTTGTCATCGTTAAATACGCCGTATTATAAGTGCATCGAGAAACACTTTTTTTTCGTCGGTATGCACTTTATTCGAAACGGGCCTTTGTTCAATTGATTTTATTCGAAAATGTTCGCTCGTTAAGGGGCTACATTAGGGTGGCACAATTTTTGAGCTCTATTTTGTTTTCCTTTTTCTCACTATACAAATATCTTCTTTGAAGAGAAAAAAAATTGTCGCGATAGCTGCGAGCGGTCAAAAAATTTTTAGAGGTCGCTTAAGCCTCCCAAAAATTCAAATTTTCATAAAAAATCGCTTTTTTCCGTTTACTTCTCACCCATGAATTTTACGCTTTATCTTTTTTGAATCAACCTCGCGAAAGCTCTAGCCGGCCAATGAATATTTAGTGGTCGCTCAAGAGCTTCGAAGTTTCCAATTTTCGCCATTTTTTTTTACTCTTCTCACTCATAAATTTGACGCTTTGTAAAATGTTCAAAACAATCAAGTGACGAGCGACGCCGTAATACAATAATACATAATAATACATAATAAAACACATCGTCTAATTGGTGTTTGTTACAAATTATGCGAGATTTATTTTTTGGCGGAAATTCTGTATTTGGAAAACCTTGAGCGACGACTAAATATTCATTTTCCGGCTACAGGTTGCGCGAGGTTAAATAAAAAATTTCAAAGCGTAAAATTCGTGGGTGAAAAGTGGATGAAAAAAATCTATTTTGAATGAAAATTTTAATTTTTGGGCGGCTTAAGCGACCTCCAAATATTTTTTGACCGCTCGCAGCTTCCGCGAATTTTTTTTTCTTTGTTGAATATAATTGGATGGTGAGAAAAAGAAAAAAATAGAGCTCAAAATTGTGCCACCCTAGACTACATCAACCTTGAGGCCCGAAAAAATAGTCACATTCCGATTTTGAAAAACGATTGGTGAAAGAGGAACGCATTTTTTCAACACAATGATACATATATTGAGAGCCTTTAAAAGAAAAACAGAAAATCAACAAAAACGTGGCCACTGGCAGATGACATTTTTTCGCGTCGTTTGGTGGTGGACACTCTCCAGCTTAAACGGTCCATCTGAAATTTGAAAACGAAACAGGTTATTCAAGTTAACAATAAATACGAGTCGTTGACGATCGTGGATATTTAAAATATTTTTTTCCACCAACGTGGCGACGAATTGAAACTCGAGCATACAAGATCTATGAAAAAAGTCGTCATTTTTACGTAACTATTAAAAAAAGAAGATCGATTTTTAAAAAAGTGAGATCGTCAACGATCTTTATATGTTTCTCATTATATCTCCTGTAAATTTGGAAACAATCCATCAAGTGGTTCTCGAGATATCACGTCCACCGACTTTGAAATTAGTGTTTCGAGACAAACGCGTTTGAAGTTTAAAGTAGCTCATTCAATTTTCGGAATATTTTAATGCAATTTTCATTGAATGTAGCTGAAAGGTGATACTATAGAATAAAAATATTTTTGGAAAATGCCGTTTTTTGTCCCACCGAGGTAGATGTAGCCCGTTAATTTGCCTCCTTGTCTCACGGTCGTATTCAAGTCTCGCTCAGCCCACTGTCACTGTACTCGAATTTTGATAGCCCGCATGATATGTGCACGCCGAGCAGGCATATTCAAAAGAATCATTTTCGAAATGTTTTTATCAAGGGGATTTTTGGCTGAGTCGATCTCTTGAGTGCTGCCTTGAGTTTGAGGGAGAACCCTAATGTGACGGCCCGGAAAAGGTCGCTTTTTCCGAATTTTTTTTATTTACTAGATTACTTGTTTAGGATCCGGAAAAACGGTATGTTATTGAGCATACATTGAACTTATTTAGTGTAAATTTCTATTTATAAAAATAAAAATTTCCGACGTTTTTGAGGAGCCTCTGTATAAAAAATGTGGCCCAACGACCGGGTCGATAACTTGACAATGGTTGGTCTGAAATATAAAAATCGAAAAATTTTATAATCTATATAAATGTAGCACACATTGTGGGAAGCCGTCTTTAAAAAAAAATCCCAAAACTCCGGATGTTCGAAAAAATGTAATTTTGGCGAAATTTGTAATTATATAAGGGGGCGTAAAAATACTAAATTTCAGACAAAACATAAAAAGGCTCCGTTCAACGATAAAGACTGCAATTACGGAAACTTTAGTTTAAAAAAAAAATTAATTATCGGTCAATTATATCTAGAGTTATGTTCCAGCCAGGTCGAGAAAAGTCGTTTCGAGAAAAATGCACTTAGAAGTTTTAGTACATCCGTAAATCCTTGCGCTAGTTGCTCTCACGAAATCGCCTGTAAGTTGGCCAATTTTCGACATTTTCAGCTGAACATTTTTTAACATATTCTTGAATATGTATACTTTAAGAAAATTTCCTAAAAATAGCGATTTTTTACCCTTCACAGTGGTGTCCCGCCATTGGAAAAAGTATTCTTCATACAAACGATAATTTTTTTATTTTTTGTAAAAAAAACCATCAGGCAAAAAGCAATCTCAGGAAAATTCCTAAGATGATGAAAATAAAAAATATTTTATAAATAATTTAACATAATAATTAATGAATTAAAACAATATAAAGTAAACGGAAATAAGAAAGATAAAGATTCCTATGATGACAAAATAGAAAACATCATTCTCAAGAGAAAAAACCACCAGGAAAAAATCCTAGAGATGTCGTATTAGGGCGTTTTTCGAATTATTTTCGCATCAGCTAAAATGCGATTAGCTTTTTTTTATATCCAAGCACAAATTTATACACAAGTGCAAAGTACAGTGCGCTCGGAACTCTTCCTTGCAGACGTGTTCGAATCGCCTTGATCCTTCTCGTCTTACGAATCGTCCTTGGATCCAAAGATCTTAAAATACACCCGAACTTTTTCATCCTCAAACTTTCGTCAGCAATCATTCTTTGCTCTTTTCTGTAAGCGTGCGTATCCCAACTTTAACTTTCGTTTTCCTTCTCTAGTCGCCTCTTGCACTTCCGTCTCTTCCTTCTGCAAATCCAGCACGAGTCAGAGGCGTGATCGAGCAAAAAACCTCAATGTCACGATTGGCGAAAATGAATGGAAAAAACTGGGCTCCACGTGTGTCCGCAAAAAATTCAAGGTTTTATTAATGTCTCTTGTATAACGGAATACACTATTTTTGGCGATTGCACAAAGAGGCCTTCGGCCAATCTACGTGACGAATAAATAAATACACGCACACCGATTGGTTCTGTTTGTGGTATGGTTGTGAATGCAAAACGCGGGTGAAAGAAAATGTATTTTTTTTAAATTTACTCCATTCTTACGCTTTCGATATAATATTTTTAATTCCTGCATCGAATATTCTATTGGAACGAATTTCAGTATGATTATATTTCTTTCGACAGGAATTTTTTGGTCTCGCGTACGATGTATTCTATGATTTAATTCAAATTTCTACCTTACCGTGAACTTTCTACAGGCAAAAAAATATTCCTAAGGCTTGTTTGGAATACGAGTGACGAATGAGGAAAAGAACATCTACAGGATTCATTCGTGACGATGATAATGTCAAATGTCAAAAATGACAAATAAAATATTCTGTGGTGTAGAGTCAATTATGTACACGAATTTTTCACCATTTACAAGTTGCCAATTGAAAATTTGAATAGTCCATAATCAACAGTTTTATTTTTATTCGTCAATGAGCGAGGATCAAAAAGAAGACCATTGCAACTTTTTTAAAAATCTTAATAGACGATAAAATGTCGTGTTTTTTTATAATGCGTTTTGGCGGATGATTGATGCCCCAATGATTCTTTGATATTCTTTCTAGCTTGGCTGCAGGGTAAAACGATCAAAAACATATTTGCATAAGATTTTTATCTAACACTGCTAAACATTTTTTTAGGCCTTGTATACCTTTGGATGCTCGGAAATCAAGGCTTTTTGCGATTTTTTTCGAAAATACTGACAAAGCAATCCAAATGAGGTTTAGATGTTTTATTTGACATATCTGTAGGTACCTAAAACAATTTTGTATTTTCCAAAAAAATTCAAAATTTCGGTTCGATGGTTGAAAGAGAACGCCTTTTTTAGGCCTTCCACGCGCAGACTCGTTGGAGACACACATGAGCATCCGGAAGAATTTTTTTTTTCGTAATCTACATGAGTTTTCCTAGCGAAGTACGCACTATTATTACGAAATATTGATTTTTGCAAATTTGCCACCATTTTGAGAGAAAAAGTCGCATTTACTACTAAAAAGTGATCTTAATTTGTTCATAAAACCCGTAATTGTTTATCGATCGTAAAAATCGCGTGTACTTCGCTAGAAAATGTATCTAAGGAGCTACTGTTGACATTGGAAGTCAAACGGTCGGAAAATGTAGAAGCTCCGAGTCCGGCCGATTTTGAAAACACGGCTTCACGAAAAATGCGTTTTCAGCTGAAAATCCATTTTTCTACATGCGTTACAATTTTTTCCACCTGAAATAACTTTTGCATATCATTTTCAGGATGTTTATACATCTTTTAAGCCAATAAAAAATGTTTACATTTTTTTCAATTCTATATAAGGCCTTAAGGGGTCTTCTCACTTTAGATGCTAAAAAAGGCTATTTTCATGATTTTTTTGATAGGTTTATATTACAGATATTGATATAAAATTTGTTACACTTAATAAATACACTTTCGAAATACATTCAAATTTTTTAAAATCTATTCATGTAACCCAAACAAACTTTAAACGCGTTTTTCTCGAAACAACGTTTTTCGTCGACTTGTTGATAAAATCTTTGAAACTACTGAACCGATCCTTATCAAATTTTTACCAAATATTCTTTACAACTAAAGCTATAACGCATATCAAGGATTTAATTTTTTTTAATATTTACTATTTTTTTGCCAAAAACGGTGAAAAGGCACGTTTTTTCCGGAAAATGTCCGCCACTTTGTTATTTTTGCATATATAAAAAATCGTATAATATGTGCTATAGCCATTAACATACTGAATCTAAAACTGTTTGATTTTTTTTTTCGAATGATCCATCTCCAAGATTTCATCAACAGCGCAGACCTACAATTTTTTAGGACATTTTTTTAACTACCATTTTCGTCTATAAATGGTGACTTAAATAAATCAATGAAATTTTTTAATGCATTTCGAAAGTGTATTTATTAAGCGTAACAACTTTTATATCAATATCTATAATATAAACATATCAAAAAAATTCATGAAAATAGCCTTTTTAGCACCTAAAGTGAGAAGACCCCTTAATTTCACACAAGCTTCGTTCGAGAGAATAGATAAAGTATTTTGAAGAAAAAAAAATGAATGGGCGTCTATTTCTCACGATCTGGCCATTCGCACGCTCTCACTTACATTATTCAACAGCTTGACCGATCAATTTATGATCGAACGAGACCTTGCTAAATACGTGTAGACAGTGTGCACTTATAATGCGTAATATCACAAACCACAAGGAATTCCGCATGAACGAATGAACTATTCCGGGAAATTTAATTGGTTTCCGGAGTTCATCAATTCTGACACGCGTATGGAAAAGTATCACTTGCAAAATGTCCGCCAATGGAGCATCATCGATCAATATCGAAAATATTTCGTTGAAACATGTTTTTGACATACCGCAGCAATTACGATAATTTATTGATACGCGCTGATAATACCGGAGAACAAAATCTTTATTCATCGCCAGTCTTTGATCGTAAACCTCATTGGTAATCGAGAATCAAGCAAAGATCATCAGGATTCCACGATCATTCTCTATCTCGGTGCACCAGCGACGATCGTGAGCTCGAGACGCTGTGATCCGGTTACAAATTAATCGTCTTAATAATTTTGCCCCGGAATAATTCGGAACGAGGCGACACTCTGTGAAATAATTTGATACATTTTTACGATCCTTCATAACGATATTTCACGACATTTACGTTTGCAACGTTGACATGGAACGAAAATTAATTTTCTTTTAAGTGGACACATTTTCTTCGGCTGATTTGGACTGTAAAAAGTCACTCGACATGTTGACGCATTTTTATTAGTTTTTTTTGTTAATAAATGAAAAATGAAGAAAAAAATGGTTGGCTTTCAACGCGTTTTTCGTACGAGGTTTGCGAAGAATTCGAGTTTTGAAACGAGCTGTAGAATGGAAAAGGCAGATTATTCCGATCGAATTGATTCTCTTGGTTCGTCGATCTTAATTCAGTTCATCGACGTCTCTTGCGGTTTGTGCATGTCTATGATACCGTGCCTGACGTTATATCAGGCACGGTGTTATTTATTCAATCGCAACGACGCTTTTAGTAGCCTGAGCCATTACGCGCATACTTGGGTGCGGAGATTATCGTTTATTCATTCCAAGATTATCCTTCGGAGAGTTCAGTGGCTGCGCCTAGTTTCACGACGTTCATCTTGACGCGGCATTTTCCCGGCTAGTATACATTTTCTTTTTTTTATCCGACGTTTTTCCTTCAATTATTATTCCAATACCGTTCGTATGTGGCGCGTTCATACGAGTCCATACAACAGCACCTGCTATTAGCAGCTCCAATCTCCGACGTATCCTTTTTCTTCTGCCTCTTTTCCAAACTCTTCAATCCCCCCCATTGATCAAAGGTCCTCATCACTGATCGAATTTCCGATAGGTTTGATATGCTCCGAGGGCGACCTGTGGAAGGAGCAGCGACGATTCGTTACCACGTGCTTGAAAAACTTCGGTATGGTCAAGTACGGCCCCCGAAGAGACAAAATGGAGTCCAGCATCGTCGAATTCGTCGATGAGACTGTTAACGTAATTCAAACGATAATAGATAACACTTACGAGCAACTAGTTCCATAATCTTTCAGACAAGAAGCCATGCTGAGGCTCGTTATTTTGCAGGCGTTGAAAGATCAATCGGGCAGCGGTGCAATCGATGCTTTCAAGATACTTCATCATTGGCTTGGTAATTTTATGAATAAGCTGGTGTTCGGGAAAGTTTACGAGGAGAACGACGAGACGTGGAAATGGCTTAGGGATATTCAAGAGGAAGGAGTCAAGTACATCGGGATAGCGGGTCCTCTTAACTTTTTGCCATTTCTCAGGTACGGATTTGCAGACAATGGTGAATATTAGTCGCTTTGGAGACAATAGTGAACATCATTGGCTTTGGAGCCGATGGCGAACATCATTGGCTTTGGGGACAATAGTGAACATTATTGGCATTCAAGACGATGTTGAGCATTATTAGCCTTGGAGACAATGGTGAACATCATTGGCTTTGGAGACAATGGTGAAGATCATTGGCTTCGGAGACAATGGTAAATATCATTGGCTTTAAGGACAATGGAGAACATCGTTAAGTGAACATGATTGGCTTTGGAGACAATGGCGAACATCATTGGCTTTGAAGACAATAGTGCAGATCATTAGCTTTGGAGACAATGGTAAACATTATTGGCTTTGGAGACAATGGTGAACATCATTGGCTTTAGAGACAATGGTGTGAATTGGCTGTGGAGACAATGGCGAACATCATTAGCTTTGGAGACAATGGTAAACATTATTGGCTTTGGAGACAATGGTGAACATCATTGGCTTTAGAGACAATGGTGTGAATTGGCTGTGGAGACCATGGCGAACATCATTGGCTTTGAACACGAGGTTGAAGATAATTAGCTTTGGGCACAATGGTGAACATCATTAGCTTTCGAGACAATGGTGAACATCGCTGGTTTAGAGACAATGGTGAACATCATTGACTTTGGGCACAACGGCGAACATTATTGGCTTTGGAGACAATGATGAACATCATTAGCTTTAGAGACAATGGCGAAGAGAATTGGCTGTAGAGACAATGGCGAACATCATTGGCTTTGAACACGATGTTGAAGATAATTAGCTTTGGGCACAATGGTGAACATCATTAGCTTTCGAGACGATGGTGAACATCGCTGGTTTAGAGACAATGGTGAATATGATTGGCTTTGGGGACAAAGGTAAACATCATTGGCTTTCGAGACAATGGTGAACATCATTAGCTTTCGAGACAATGGTGAACATCGCTGGTTTAGAGACAATGGTGAACATCATTGGCTCTGGAAACAAAGGTAAACATCATTGGTTTTGAAGACAATAGTGAACATCATAGCTCCGCCATTGTCTACACCACTTTTCGCAGATTTTGATTTAAAATCCTTCACTTTGTACAATTGTTATCTTGCATGCGTCACGATCTACTACAGGATAATGCCGCGTTTCAAAAAAGTAATGCGAATGCTGAAAGATGGTCAGTCGAAGACGCATCGCGAATACGCTAGAGTGATCGAGAAACATCGAGTCGACAAAGAGACCAACGAGAAAAGCGAAGCCGAGAGCTTTCTCGCGTGTTTCGACGATGAGATGAAAAGTCGCAACACGGCAGGTGATTTAGGCTCGTTCACGGAGACCCAGTATCATCACTTGCTCGCTGATCTGTACGGAGCTGGCGTTGATACCACCATCACCACCCTTCGTTGGTTTCTCCTATACATGGCGGTTCATCGCGAAGAACAGGTGAGATACAAGCACACGAGAGGCAATAATTAGGCGGCAGCCCCAAACAGTCTTCATGATGTTCCTTTCATAAACGAATTCTAATTCATAGGACTGAAAAGTATTCTCGGTCTCAACGATCATAACGCTGATCGAGAACGTGGCCGGAATCCACATCTCCATTTTATTTTTTCGTAATTCTATTTAATTAATTTGAAGTCACATTGCTCATCGATCCTGTTGAAATGTTAACATTCCGTTATTTATTCTTCGCGCGTTCTTCAGAAACTAGTCATCATTACTTGTTACGAAATTGGTTTTCAATGCCTTTTTTCCAATAATTCAATGACAGCCGTATTTTTGGTGGCCGTCACAGTCGAATGTCTTTTACATTGTGTAACTTTCAGCCGCAGAATTGCGAAATGTTTCAATGATTTCTTGGAATTTTTACGCAACACTTTTTTTACTCGATGACACGAGTAGGTGAACGGAAAAAAATTAATAGTAGCGATTGATAGCGAGTGATAACATTGCTCAATAATAATAAAATTGGTGAAATTGCATTTGGCTGATTGAATCTGTACAGGATAAAGTTTATCAGGAGATGATCGAAATGATCGGGAACAGAGCGCCGAAGCTCGAAGATAGATCTCGTCTGATTCGTCTCGAGGCATCGATCGCCGAGGTTCAAAGATTGAGAAGCGTCGTGCCCGTTGGAATTCCCCATGGTACGACGGAGGTAAGGTTCTCACGTCTTGATGAATAAAGTCCGTTTCGTTATCTGAAACGATTGGAAAGTTTTATAAAGATTTGACGCGATCATTGAAGGACACGACGATCGGCGATTACGATGTGCCGAAGGGCACCATGATAGTTCCACTGCAGTGGGCAATCCATATGGATCCCCAGTATTGGGAGGATCCTCAGACATTCAAGCCTGATAGATTCATCTCCGATGACGGAAGTCTCGCCAAGCCGGAAGCCTTTCTACCCTTTCAAAGTGGTATTGCACATTTGTTCAATTACGAAAATAAGTCACGATGTTCCCGCAATTCGTGGAGTTTCTCAAAAATGACCGTCTCCCAACAGGAAAACGTATGTGCGTGGGCGACGAGCTTGCTAGGATGTTGCTCTTTTTGTTCGCTGGACGTATTTTGTGGACTTTCATGGTTTCGGTCCCTCCCGAAAAAATAAATCTCGATGGCGATTGTGGTATCACCCTCGTACCGAAGCACCATCGTTTGATCTTTGCTCCTCGTGGCAATGAGTAACCGAAAATGGCTTTTCCTCCTTCACATCGCCACTGATGCTAACGATGATGCTTTTCTCTCTTACAACGAGCCTTTGATGTTGTATAATTAATATTTTTGTATCACGACACTTTATCGTTCTAGTGCATCTGTAGTCATAAGTTCGACAACTCTTGTAACCAAATAAATGCGTTTTGTAATCGTATTGAACAACATCGATTTCTCCCACATTCGACCTTCACCCTCCTTTCGGCTTAAAGGGTCTCCTCACTTTAGACACCAAAAAGGGCTATTTTCATGATTTTTTGATAGGTTTATATTATAGATATTGATATAAAAATTGTTACACTTAATTAATACACTTTCGAAATATTAAAAAAAAATTATTTATTTAAGTCACTATTTATAGACGAAAAAGGTCGTTAAAGAAATGTCCCAAAAAATTGTAGGTCTGCGCTGTTGATGAAATCTCGGAGATGCATCATCCGATGTAAAAAAATCAAACAGTTTTAGATTCAGTATGTTAATGGCTATAGCGCATATCATACGATTTTGGATATATGCAAAAATAACAAAATGGCGGACATTTTTCGAAAAAACAAAAAAACGTGTTTTTTCACCGTTTTTGGCCAAAAGATAGTAAATATCTAAAAAAATTTAAATCCTTGATACGCGCTATAGCTATAGTTGTAAAGAATATGTGGTTAACATTTTATAAGGATCGGTTCAGTAGTTTCGAAGATTTTATCAACAAGCCGTCGAAAAACGTTGTTTCGAGAAAAACGCGTTTAAAGTTTGTTTGGGTTACGTAACTGCATTAAAAAACATTTAAATGTATTTCGAAAGTGTATTTATTAAGTGTAACAACTTTCATATTAATATCTATAATATAAACTTATCAAAAAATAGCTTTTTTTAAGTCTAAAGTGAGAAGACCCCTTAATACCTCGTCTGTAATTAATTGACAAGTTACACCTAGCTCGTGGCCGGAAAAAGGAGGCATTTTCGTGATTTTCTTCTGGTCAAACGTGTGCAGATTTTCGATTATTTTTTTGACGTTAAAGATTGTTTGATGTATCTTTTGCAATTTTCGTGTTGACAAATATTTATAAATGTGCTAGATACGTTTTGTGCGGAGCGCTGTTTAAAAACGTCCTTCCCGCGGTGAGCACTGCTACTCGGAAACAAATCATCGGAAATTAAAAAATCAAACGCACTGAATTTTTGCATAAAATCATCTAGTGCTGGGACGAGAAAATCAATAAAATATTGATTTTTTAAAAAATGGCCGCAGTCCAAAGTGAAAGTATCGAGTTTCGGTTTAAAAAACCCTATATTTTCGTTAATGAATAAAAAACAACTATACATCGAAAAAATCCTTCGTTCAAGCACTGCTTTTTGATATGTAAAAGAAGCTTGTAAAATTTGAAATTGATCGGTGGAGTGATTTTTGAGACATTGTCGTCGCCGGTTTTGAAAAAGTTATTTTCAGAAAAACACATTCAAAGTTCGCGGAACCTACCTATAAAAGTGCACAACTCCCTCAGCTTTGAACGGATCGACTTGACATTGTTGGAGAATATTTTTGAAATCCCACATTTTGAAAATCCGTCGAAAACCAAAAAGTAACATTTAAAAAATGTCAGTTCTTCAATCGACTGTAGAATAAAATGTGACGGTTTAGAATTTTTTACTCGATCATGAAATATCGAGAATCACGGGGAAACTGATGCGTTCCGGACTGAACAAAAATTTATCGACCATCGATATAATTAAAACTCAATTTGGTACGACATACGAGGAAAGACTTGGAACTCATCCCAACGAGCTGGCAACAAATGTACTTGGTCGGAATTTAGTAGTTGCAAGACCGACGAAATTTAAGCCCATCGACCTACGCGAACGATTTCAATAAATAAAGTTCAACGATGATGCGATAACGAAAAGCAGAAAATAAATCACCAAGGGATGCCTGCTCTGAACTATTTTGATTTAACCACTCAACAAAATTATTTAATGTATATTTAATTATACATTTATTTATGTTTATATTTATTTACATATATATTTAATTATAAAGTATATATATTTAATGTATATAAAATTATAATATGACACCTTATAATTGTAGAAATCGTGTCCAAAAGAATAACTTGTTACGACGATTGTACACGTAGAAATCAATTTTATTACGAACAAAAGAATCATAATAATTCTCTTGCAAATTACCTGAGATAATTGCAGATTGTCCGGATTAAATAGCGAACATTCTTGCACTAAAACAGTCGTACAAATGAACTTTATTATGCGTAAAAGACTAGTCGCATACTTAATCTACAATCATAAGTGTTAATGCTCATGTTAATCAACAATGTGCAAACGCTATTGGTATTCAAGTTAGAAGGATAGGTAAATGATAGACGCATGGTCAACGAGACATTCGTCTGGTGTAATGCGATAATAAAACGTGTACGATGTGCGACGGAGCAAACAAAATACATCCGTACTCGGCGAGATCCCAGTGACGACTGACGTTCGTGGCGTACTTGCCTTGGTGGTGACGCATGTGCAACGATGTCGTCTCTCTCAGTGGGGCATGAGGAACCCACTATCATTGTGGTATTAGGAGTCACTCATCTTTCTCCAGTATCCTCACAGAAACTGCAAACGAAATTAATCCAAACGCTGCAATGATGCGAATTGTCTGCAGACGTAAAGTCGAATAAAAAATCTGAACCACCCGAATGAAAGGGAAAATGTCCTTGCATAGCTAAAGTAGAATTGTTTTATTTTGTACTGATGTATCAGAAAAAACGTTTTTTGACAAAAGTCCTTAAGAGGCCAGTCCGCTTTGAAAATTTCAAAAAATCGAAAGCCAGCGAGACTTGAAGAAATCGACGATGATGAGCAATCAGAAGGGATTTTGTACGGTGCAGGAATTGCCGATCGAGTTTAGATAAGAGTTTTTCATAGTATAAACTTCAAGCGCGTTTTTCTGGAAACAACGTTTTCAAAATCTAGCTCCATTTTATCTCTGAAACTGATAAGCCGATTCTCTTGAAATTTAAACCACGTATTTTAAACATGATTCGCAACAAGATGACCCTCGATGGTTTTAAAATTACGATTTTTACTCTTTTTTGCGATCAACTGCGAAAAATAAGGCTTTTTTTTCGTTTTTCATCTGCCATTTTTTTATTTTTTGATAAAACTTTATATCCGAGGGTCATTTTGTGGCTGGTGTCATACTGAATCTACACTCAGAAAAAAGATTTATTATGTTTCAATAAATTGGCACATTAGAACATAATTTCTTAGAAATTAATAAACGTTTACTCGTATGGAGACAGTTTTTATGTGATTGTAACCACAGAATTTATTCGGCGTCACTAAATATGTTTCTTTACGTGCCGATTTTTCACATCAATTAAAAGCCATATTTAAAATAGAAAATTTGAATAAATATTTCCTCAAATCAAATAAATACTACTTTCCAATCACGAAAACCTCTTATTTCGCGACTATGATACTAATGCGCGCATGCGCACTTTGCCCTTCAACGCGACGGGCCCGACAGCAGGCCGCTCGTCAGATGTAGCTCACGCATACGCTTACCATGTAGCTTCTTCCTATGCTTTTGGCACAAGTGTCAGTGTTGCGTTTCGGAAGTGAGAAACTCGACAGTGAGGAATGATTTGAGTGTAAGTAAGAATATTAAGTGAGAAAAAAACGATCAAGTGAAAAAATAATGACGGACGAAATGATACAATTCCTCGAAGAAAACCAGCTGGGGGATTATGAAGAATCCTATTAGATGTTAAGAAAAACTCTATTTGTCGGACATAAAAGACCTATTTCTTCTAACTTATATATCGTATTAGATGTTAAGAAAAATTCTTAGTAAATCTTAAACATAAAGTTAAATAAAAAATGTTCTTAGCTGTTAATACAATCGTAGTAGGCCGACATACGAATAAGAAAACTTATTCGCCGGGAGACAAAATTCTTTGTCCTTAATAAATCTTTTTTCTGAGTGTAATGGACTTTGATTTTTTTGTTTCAGACAAGCCGTTGCCGAGTTGTGATGGAGCTACCTAGCCCACCTATTTTTGAGGCGTTACGTTAAACTATAGTTTTTGTACTTAAAAATGAATAAAAATGAATTCAACATTTTTTTTTAATGTATTTCAAGACTTTATTTATCAAGCCCAACAACTTTTATATTCATATATTTTATAAAATCCTCAAAAAAATCGCTAAAATAGCCTTTTTTCGTGGCTCCAAAGTGGACTGGCCCCTTAATTTTCACGAATAAAAACAGCGAGAAATTATTCAACATCCCAATATGTATAAATCGTTGCGCTACCTGCTCTCGCTAAATCGTCTGTAACTTGGTCAATTTTCAATATTTTACCTTTAACGTTTTTTTCACGTATTCTTGAATGTGTATACTTTGAGAAAATGCAAAAATATCAACTTTTGTATCCGTCACAGTTTGCTGAAACTGAACGAAGGAGAGAACATCTGTATCGAATAAGGTAGGTACACAAGGACTGCAACCACTACCCATTGAACTGACAGTCGACCCGTCAAGAGCTGCTGGGCTAACAAGGGCCAGTTTGTCACTATCATCTGGCTTCCATTGATTTGTAGTGAATTCATATTTGGCAAGTAAAATGAAATTCGACCATACGTTAACGGGGTCCTCTAGTTTCTCGGGTCGAAACAATCGATTTTTTTTCTTCATAAATCACATCTACGACATGTCTAGAAAATGTGTGCCAAAGGATTTTTCGATATTCGAAGTGGTTCACAAGTATAAATTACACGCGCGAACTTTCAAACGCGTTATTCTCGAAACACCATTTTTCGAAACGGTGACCACGATATTTCAGAAACTACTGCACCGATCTTGTTCAAATTAATACAGCATCTTTAATATGTTATAAGCCAGCGATTGAACTAGGATTATCATGATTGCTTCGATAGTTTGTTTTGTACGAGCGAAAAACTTAAAAAAAATGAGTAAAAAATAGAATGTAATTTTCAAAAGTGTATAAAAAAGTCAATTTTTGTAATTTAGAATTCACTCTAGTTCAATCACTAGTCTTAAATATGAAGATTAAAATGCCGTTTGGTTTTTTTTATTTCGGACAAGCAGAACAGCCGCAATCTTGGTCACCGTCAAGCACCTCTTTTACTTGATGTCTTCCTGTCGGCCACTATAACGTTTATTCTATTATATATTTTGACTTCAAAAAATTTGTAAAGCTTATTTAAATGTTAATAAAGATTATGCAAAAACAATGAGATTGATTATTTCGATGCTTTGCCCGTAAAAAATTATTGAAAAAGCCGTAAAAAAACAGCCGAGAAACTAGAGGCCCCGTTAACATGAACAAAGATACATTTTAGTTCCTGAGTTCCAACGTATACGCTTGCGGCGTTTTACTTGTTACCTTTCCCAATTGAAGCCTTTCCTGTCACATTTATTTTTCATTCCGGGGGAGAGGGCTGCCCCTTGCTCCTCGCTGGGTATGATGCGCCAGCCGGTGCACGGCTAAGCGGTCACCGCTCCGAGTATCGACCATGCACAACGCTCCTTAGGGCGAGAAATCCCTGTAGGAGCGTGAAAAATAGGTTTTTTCGGGATTTTTTTTAGAGGGGATAAAATAATCCGATCATTTTCAAATTTGGACATGAGTTTATTATAACTGTCAAGTTAAATTTTTTATTTTTTTGGGATGACCAAAATGCCGTCGTCGTAAAGGGTCTTCGGACGCCTGTTTTCCGCGACATCGAAAAGTGCTGCAGTTGTCACTCTTTTTCTGTTGATCTGAAAAAGATTTAATAAGTGTTATTCGTTTATTGCGTATTAATGGGAAGGATATACCTAAAAAATGATGAAAAAGTGTGAAATTCAAAATGTGGGAGCCTTTTCACTCAAAAGTTCGAATTTTCGACCATTTTTTCGACATATTTAACCCCAAAAAAAAATATTTATTTACACGTTACCGATAACTTTTTGAGCTACAACACGAGCAGTTTTTGAAAAAGTAGTTTCGAGATAATCGCGTTTAAAGTTTACTCGCTTCCTGACCGCATGCTGTCCCGGCGCTCTAGACTACATGCGATAACTCCGCAAATATTCAATATTTCGAGTTTTCCTTTGGTCAGTATATTCTTTGGGTATCGTACTTTCGAAATATGTAAAAAATTGATTTTTTGAAAATTCTAAAGGGACTTCTCGCCTAAACTGGAAGTACCGCCGGAGCCGAAGATCAAGAGCCCATAGTGTGTAATAATCCCTGTACTTCGGTACACATATCTTCATGTGTTTGGGTTACAAATATACGTAGAAACCATTATCATGGCGTGGCACGTTACGGCCGATTGATTGTCATTGACAAGAGAGGACAAGAAATGTAAATGGAGAACAGTCATTGCGCGATAAAGCGTCATGAAAACCTTGAGTACACGATGTGCTGTAGGGAAATCTGCCCGCTAGAAAAAAAATATTACTGTGCGAAAATACGTCTCTTGTGGGCATATTTATTCATTTATTCTATTATCGATATTTTTTATTTGGTTTTTAAATTTATTATATTGAAAATAAAATTTATTTTTTCTTTTTGCAACTTATTATAGTTAATGTTTTTTTACGACGATTACTCCCGTAACACATTCTTAAATTGACTCTTGACCATGCCTGAGCCACTACAGTGTCGAATATATAATGTCACACACAAAACTTACCGTATAGGACCACGAAAAAAATTATAAAAAATGGGCGGAATAAAAATACACAATTATTGACAAAATAGTAAAGTAAATGTTGTTTATCAAGCATGATACGCAAATGTACAGTGAGTGATGAATACACAATTAAAATGCTAAACATGTGCATCAAATATAGAATGCAAGTTGAATATGATTCGTGATAACTTTGTATGTTGACTATAGACTACGGAAAAAAATGTATTTTCGCGCACATTTTCTTCTCATGCTCGAGCAGTGTAACGAAACTCCAATAAACGATAAGATTATTCGTATAAACGTAAATTTGAAAGTAACGAGAGATTGTCGTTCTCTCCGAGCTCGTCTCCCGAGACGAATTCGAGAAATTTTAGTATCGTGAGAGTTCGTCCTGGCTTGCGCAACTCGGTAAAAAAAATGTTCTCTCGTTTTAATTAGTTATGGCCTTGCGATCAATGACTGGCTGGATTATGTCGCCTGTTGGCCGCCGGGAGAACAAAATAACGATCATCGTGAATAAGATATCACTTTGCAGCAAAAGATCACGGACAAAGTGTGCACTAGGATTGTTAAACTGTCAGTTGCACTTTTTCTGTGGGTAGGGAACATTTGGTAGAATTCGCCCAGGGACAAAATTAAAGGTGTGGAGGCCCTGGGGCAAAAGCGAGAGGCCTCTAGTTATTTCTTAAACAAGATGAACATTATTTTATAGTGTTTAAATATTTTTTTGCAAAATAACAAGATCCTTTCAAGCGACGTACGTCGTTTAAAGTTAAGGAAGAAGACTTTTATTGACATCAGCTAAATTCGATTAGAATTATAATGTGTTTTAATTTTTTTTTCACGTCAATAAATTATTTTTTAAGTGTGTCATTATATACTTTAGAGTGTAATATAGTGTAATTATATATCATACACTGCACACGAGTTTGACTTGCCAATGAAACATTATTTTCCTCTTTTCATTTATACAATTTTAAAGTAAACTATTTTCCGATAAATAGCATATACACCGCGGCCTCTATTATCGGGACCTCCACAGATGCAACAGAGCCCCCACTACGTGCCGAATATCGATTGGTGCAGCGCATGGTGGGGGAAGCGCCGGGCCCTAGCGTGAGGCTCGAAGCATGCTAGACAATAAGAGAGGGCTTTGAGGGGTACTGCCATTACCTACCCCAGCTGCGCAGAGTAGGCTTGAGTGGATGGTGCGCAACCTCTATTTTAGCAAGTGTGATGCGGAGCTCGTTCCGCCGCTGTGCCGATAATAGAGGTCGCAGTGTACTGGCCGGTGTAAACGTCTGGCGTTTAGGGGAGGGTAGGGGTTTGCACTTTTGAAAAATCGATTTTTTTTGTCTTTTCTTATAGTTAAACATTTCAAGAATATAATCCCAAAGTTTCAAGTCAATCAGAGCAAAACTCTCGAAGTTATTGACTATTTAGTCCCGCTCCTCTAACACTGTAGCTCCGACTTCTCTAAACTTCAAACGCGTTTTTCTCGAAACCACTTTTTCAAAGTCCGTGTTCACTGCCATTTGAAAACTACATGACCGATTTATTTCAAACTTAATACACACTTTCTACATATAAAATACCTCCCCCCAACGGTCAGTTTGAGATTTTTTGTTTACATTGAGGGGGTTTTCCACCCCCAAAATGGCGCAATTTTTCGTGAAAAATAGCATTTTTCACTTTACATGACCACCAAAAATTTAGAAATTAAAAAAAAAATTATCAAAGACCGTGGGGGGGGGGAGGATTTGATGATACTTTGACTAAATTTTAATGGTACTTGATTTCAGATAATTTCTAGCTGAGATACAGTGAACACCGCAAATCGTGTTTTTCCAAAGACGTTCTTGGAAAAGCTTTGTCACCGGCTTGTTTGTGGATATTTTCGCGTACAAATTTCACGGAATGTTCTTGAAACGACACTTAACAATGTACAAAAGGTTTCAAAAAATTTACTCTATCCATATAAATGAAAAAAATTCGCAAAAAAGTGTTTTTTTTTCACGCTGAAACCCCCGCCTTCCCGTTAAATACTAAAACTTTCATACGCGTTTTTTATCAGTCCTAACAGCCAATATGAAAAAAATAAATGTTTATTTTTTTCCGAATACGATGCCAAGTTTAAAGAAATTAATGGATGACTTAATCCACGTGACATTTAAAAAACTATAATTCATAGAATGTATTATTTTCTAAGAATTCATCGTGTTTGTTGTTTTTCATTATTTTTTATAGAAATACGCTTTGAAATGTTATATTAACAAAACGTTCTTCACGAAAGAGTGAGAAAAGAGTGAGTGAAAGAGTTCACTAACAATGAACGTCACTTGAGTGTCCGCCTTCGATTTTGTTGAAACTCATATATGCGATAAGGCATTGAAGATTATCGAACACGTATTTTTTATCGGTGGAAAAACGGTTTTAAGGGGAGGGAGCCCACTACTCGAACAAATGCGTGTCAAGGGGTGATTTTGCATTTTCCCCCACAAGCAGTCAACCGCTCTGAACAAAACAAAAATCAAAATCCTTCTAAATTAAAGCGATGAAAAATCCACTTTCGAAGTATTGAAGAGAAATTAAATTAAGGGGTGACACGCGTTTTGGTTGGAGGGTGGTTTCGCCCCCTTAACACCGTTTTTCTGCCGATAAAAAAAATATGTCTAATAGTTTCCAATGGTTTATGGCATCTATGAGTTTCGACACAATTGAAGGCGGACACTAAAGTGATGTTCCTTGTGAGTGTTGCACAGCTTTCGTCAGCAAATTTTGCAACAATTTTGAATTCTTGAGGCCATGGGCCTTCATCCCCTCTTGCCCCCCCCCCCCCCAGCATTTCGCTGTACAGGGGAATGCTCATTATTACAGGTTGAGTGTTACATTACGTATAAGAATAATATAAATACCGGATGAAAAATACCGATCGAAAAGTCCTCACCCCTTACTCTTCAATATACCTCGACACTCAGCCACTCCCTGCAAAGTTCCGAGCTAACTTTACGTAACTCTCTTGAGTTTTCGGGCCACTTAACTTTCGTGTCATCGATCTTGGGAGCAGCGTCTCACGAAGCGGTTTGCAACCTTCTCTCTCTCACCCTCTCTCTCTCTCTCTCTCTCTCTCTCTCTCTCTCTCTCTACTTCTCCTTCTTCAGGTCCTCCGACCCGTAATATTTCGTTAGAAATGACACGGCGATAAATGAGAGGAGGAGGAACGAGCAGAGTTTCTCTTATATAAGTAGCGCATTCGTTTCCGTACGAGCGTATATTCATATCGATTTTACCTTATGAACACACCAGGTATTTCATGCAACTAAGGAGAAAAAATTCTCGATATAATGAATATATACGAATATAATTGTATCGCAGAATACGACGGGACTGAAGCTCCTACGGAAGAATTTTACGCATGAGAGTACGAAACATTTGCAAACTTTTCGATCGAGTAGCATGTGCTTTTTTTTAAATATTATTATTTTTTTGATAACTTCTTTTTACTTAATGTTTTCTATGAACATTTATCTACTCATTTTTATTTATTTAAAATTACAAAAATGTATTATTTGTATTTACTTATTATTATTACTTTTGTAGATATATATACAATACGGAGAATTTTTTTTCGCCGTACTTAATATATCCGAATATATTTTTATTTCACAATATCATGAACCAAAGTTCCCACGAAACAATTTTACGCATGAGAGTACGAACAGTTTCCAGTCACTAATTTTCGATCAAGTCAAATCCTGCGCTTCTTATTGATATTCATATTTTCTTTAAATCACTTTCACTTTTTATTTTCACTTACTTTTTTATTATAAAAGTATTGTTTCATTTTTATATTTTTATAAATAGAAAAATTCATTATGTTCATTCATTCGATATTTTTTTGGTGTATTTATGTAATAGGGAGAAAAAAAACTCGGTGTAACGATTGCATCCGAATATTTTTTAATCCCACGGTATCACGGGACGAAAGATCCTACGAAACAATTTTACATGTGAGAGTGCGAAGAGTGCAGGGCTTTGCACAAGCTTTTCATAACCCAAACAAACCCAAACAAACTCATCTTCTTATAGATACCTACTTTTCAAGTTTCAATGTGCATATCGCTACCTTGCGAGAAGTAAATTCTGTTTTTCACTTAAAAAAATTAGTTTCATATTCCTCGATATAAATATATTTGAAAAATAGAATGAGATGTTTTTTCTTGTCTTCGTTTTTTTCTTTATGAATCTTGATGCGAAATTTGATGTCCTTGTGTCACAAAGGAATCGTTTTTGAAAAGCACAAAACGATATTCGAATATTCAGATGAAAAAAGTGTACAATTCGAGTGACCCAAATAGATCGAGTTATCTAAATGTTTACATCGAGATATCATTTCAAATAGCTGAGGAATCCCACAATGTTGCCGAGACGGTTTCTGTGGTCTACGAGTGAAGGTAATATTCCCAAAGGTACCAGCAAGGCCTCAAATGCTGTCGAAAATCTCAACATGGCACGTTGCGTGAGCTCAATGAGTTTCGAACGAATGTAAGTGCGTGTCTAAGGCAATACTTTCCTTATTGCTGCTTCATTCCTCATGGAAAAGTGATGCTGGCCACGCGCCTTCTGAGACCATCTTACCTCCTTACCGAAATTCCGATCCTGCGAGTCGCGCGATCGATCGGCCGAACCGATTCTCCTTAGACTTTGTTACCCGCAACTCACGTGGCTCCCAAAGAGATGCCTCCTTTCAACATCACTTTTAGAGCTTCCGATAAATGATCTCTAACAGGTGCGTAACCATTTTGAGATGTTTCATTTAAGAGGTATGAGAAAGATCTTTTTCGAAGATTCAACGGATGTCTTCATCACACCTCGGAACGATATCTTCGAATGTTCAACTTCAAGGGCGAAAATCCCTTAAGGGGCCAGTCTACTTTGGAGCCACGAAAAAAGGCTATTTTCGCGATTTTTTTGAGGATTCTAAAAAAGATGTGAATTCAAAAGTTGTTGGGCTTGATTAATAAAGTCTTGAAATACATTTTTTTTAAATTTAATTTATTTTTATTCATTTTTAAGTACAAAAACTATAGTTTAAGGGCGGGGTAAAATATTAAAATATTTTTTTTTAATTTTTTTTAAATTTTTTAAATGAATGCATAATATATCAAGAATATTGTGTTAAAATTTCAAGTCGATCGGAGTAAAATTGACGAAGTTATGAGTATTTGAGCGTCTATTGCTCCATGCCGGGTTTTATACCTGGGCGGCAGCTGCGCGGCGCGCTATTGTATTTTTCGACCCCGAATAAATTTCTTCATAAACGGGTAAATTTCTTGATAAACGACAGTAAAGAAGAAAGAGTTTTGCGTAGACAAACGCAAAAAGATGCTCTCGATCATCTTGATGGAAGCCTTTTGCTCTACGGACCTGGCATCGACGACTTTGAGTGAGTATAAGAAAATTATCGAGTTTTATTTTGAATTTCTAAAAATTCAAAGCTAATTGAAAAATCTGAAAAAATTCATACATATTCAGGAAAATGAACGAATCACGAAAAAAAATTGGGTTGCGGGGAAATTTGTTGACTAATTTTTTTTTTCATCATTTTGTTAATAACATTTTGGAATTATTAATATGCAAAATTAATCTTTTGAGTACCTTTAATATGCATGAATTTTCTCAGATTTTTATGCAATCGAGAAGTGTTCTCAAACTTATGTGCAATGAGCGCTAAGCGACAAACTCTTCTGCGTTTTTCAAACCGTTTTTCCGAGACATGTCATATTTGAAGTCCGTGTGCACGATAACTCAAAATCTACTTGACCAATCGCTTTGAAATTTTGCACAGTACTTCTTCACATAATTCACCAGGTATTGTCGAGAGCTTTTTTGTTTTTTTTTTAATAATTACTAATTTTTCAACAACAAATTAGCCGATTTTTTTTAGCGAAAATCGGGTTTTTGGCTCCCAAGTGCTACGAAAAATCGAAAAATCGAAAAAAAACTCCTCCCGTCATTATCTCGAGAAACATCTCCTTTAACAAATGCATTTTGATTTTTTTGTTTCAGATGATTCTGTTGCGAGTTATGGTGCACACCGCAAACCAACTTTTTTCGAGGCGCCTCCGGGGTTTAATTTTCACTCGCTCAATTTTGAATATTTTGCAATGCAAATTTAGGAGAATGTTGTTCAAATGTTACTTTATTATATGTAAATTTTTCAATAAACGAACACTATTCGTTACGCCAAAAAAAAATCTTGAAAACATGCCTTTTTTGCCGAATTAACTTTACGCCGCCCTTAATGTAACGCCTCAAAAATAGGTGGGCGAGGTAGCTCCATCACAACTCGGCAACGGCTTGTCTGAAACAAAAAAAAATCGAAGTCCATTAGATTCAGTATGACACCAGCTACAAAATGACTCTCGGATATAAAGTTTTATCAAAAAATTAAAAAAATGGCGGATGAAAAACGAAAAAAGTAAAAAAAAAACGCGTTTTTCGCAGTTTTTCACAAAAAAGAAGTAAAAATCAGAATTTTTAAACCATCGAGGGTCATCTTGTTGCGAATCGTGTTTACAATATGTGGTTTACATTTCAAGAGAATAGGTTTCTTAGTTTTAGAGATACGATGGAGCTAGATTTTGAAAAAGTTATTTCGAGAAAAACGCGTTTGAAGTTTATACTATGAAAAACTCTTACCTAAACTCAATCGGCAATTCCTACACCGTACAAAATCCCTTCTGATTGCTCATCATCGTCGATTTCTTCAAGTCTTGCTTGCTTTCGGTTTTTTGAAATTTTCAAAGTCGACTGGCCCCTTAAACGTCCGAAAATGAGTCATTTTTCATGCATTTTTGAAAAGGAGATAGAATAATCGTATCTTTGTTAAATTTTGACATTATCTTACAACTTTCAAGGGTTGAAAATTTTTCTTTTGTTCTACAAAACAAAATGGCGGCGTTATGAGGTATTCGTTTAGGCGTTTTTTGAAAAACTGCTCATGTTATAGCTCAAAAAGTTATCAATCAACCTGGCTGAAATTTCGGGAGGTTTCTCACTATGACATTATTGGAAGGATATACCTGAAGTTTTAAGGTTGTCGCGTAAATAAATTACTTTTTTGGAATAAAAGTTGTCGAGAAAATGGTCAAAAACATGAACATTTGATTACAAAGCCTACTTACTTTTTAATGTTATACTTTTTAAAATATATTTATAAGTATATCTTTCCAATAATGTCATTTTGAGAAACCTCCCAAAATTTCAGCCAGATCGATCGATAACTTTTTGAGCTATAACATGAGCAGTTTTTCAAAAGACGCCCAAAGGAATACCGTAAAACGCCGCCATTTTGTTTTGTTTTAAAAATTATTTTTTTTTTTTGAATGTTGTAATGAGATAATGTTAAAATTGTTTAATGATCGATTATGTTATCACCTTTGAAAAAATGCATGAAAAATGACTCATTTTCGGGCGTCTAGAGGGATTTTCCCCCTTAAGGGACGACACTACTGTGACGGACCAAAAAAGTTGTACTAGATTATTTATTTGGGATTTGAAAAAAGGCATATTATTAAGCATGCATTGAACTTATTTCATGAAAATTTTAATTAAAAAAAATAATAAATTAACAACGGTATCGAGGTATAACAGAGACTCTGCATAAAAAATATGGTTCACGGCCAGATCAATAACTTGAAAATGGTTGGTCTGGAAAATAAAAAAGTACCATAATCCATATGAAAGCAGTTCTCCTTGTACATAGCCATGTTTCGAAAAAAATTCACAAATGGCGGGTGTTAAAAATAAAGTTTAATTTTGGCGACATTTTTACTTATATTCGGGGGCTTGAAAAATAGTAAATTCCAGAAAAAAAGGCTACGTACAACGATAGCTCCTGCATTTACGTAACTTTTGTTTTTAAAAATTAAATATCGCACAAATATAGCTAGAATTACGATTCCAGCCGAGAAAATCGTTTCGAGATAAATGTGACTGAAAGTTTTCGTATGCATAAATCGTCGCACTGCCTGCTCTCACTAAATTGTCTGTAACTTGGTCAATTTTCAATATTTTAACTTGAATTTTGTATTTACATTTTCTTGAATATGTAGACTTTGAAAAAAATATAAAGAAAATCAATTTTTTTACCTTTCAAAGTGGTGTCCCGCCTTGAAATGGTGCAATATCGATAAGTAATTTTTGGGTAAATGTGTGCAAGTTTTATCAGTGGCATGCCCAAAAAGAAATTCTTCGAAGATTTATCAAAATAAAAAAATAAAACATACGTCTTTGGAAAGATCATAGCTTTTCGACGAAAAAGTCTGCCTATACCTACGGATCACTAAGATGCAGCACTACATCTTAGTGATTATTCTAGTTATGAACTTGAGAATGAACCTCAAAATGATTTTGAACATATGCGTGAAAGTGATAGTGAAAGAAAAGAAAGTTCAGTGACAACATTTAATTAAGGTCTGGGCAATGACACTGGAATAATATTTAAATAGAATTCAAACCAACATTCTTTTCACTCTCAATTTCTTATACATCTTCAAATTCAAATATAGAATTGAAACTTGAAGCTATTCAATTGCATAGTAACTGTAAAAACGTTTACGTAAAAAAGTATACGTTTAATTGAAATTTACAAACTTTGAATTTAGAGCTAATGTAATTAATTTTAGTATTTCTTTATGAAAGCCTTAATTCACTAACCTCGAAATCCCTTTGTTAGATTCAATTTGAAAAACATATTTTTCTAGAAATCCCATGAACGCGATAGATGTCTTTTTGCTCTCAGATATATCTTTTCGAGATCTCTAACCAGGAAGAGTTGTCATCTACTTTTGGAGGTCTCGTAGTTATCTATAGGTGGTGGCGCATGAGAGACGTTTCCGACCGCTTTACGTCTGTTCGAGTGTCGTTTAATATGTTCAAGTCTGAAACGAGATATTTTCAAAGCCGCTCTCCCTCTTTCTCTTATAACATATCACATGATGTCGAAGTTTGCATCATTGGAACGTAACAAAAATTCTTCATTCTTCAATTTCTTTATTTTCACCACTATCTAACCTCTTTTTTTGCTGTTGTATGTTATAGATCTCTAATAAGAATTTCAAAAAATGGTTCGCTGATTTTTTAAGCCTAAGGGGGGGGGGAATTGGGTAACGGGGAAAATAAATTTCGGTGCATTCCAACGATGCAAAGTTTAACACCATTATTTTTAAGATTATTAATAAGTCTGTGAATTAAAAAGCGGGCGAAATTATGGATATTAAAAATAGCACGATAAACATTTTAAATTTGAATTACGGCGGAACATCACGATGACGGGTAAAAAGGAACGATTTTTTTGCATGCTCTCAAAGTATACACATTCGAGAAAATGGAAAAAAATTAAGTTAAAATATTGATAATTGACAAAGTTACAGACGATTAAGTGAGACCAGGCAGCGCAACGATTTACGTATACTACGACTTTCAATCGCGTTTTTCTCGAAACGACTTTTCCCATAACTCATCTCATAACGGCATCATCATAACTCCTAGCTTTGATTGTCCGATTTTCAATTTAAAAGAACTAAAACTTCCGTTATTGCAGTAGCTGTATTGGACGTAGCCGTTTTTCCAAATTTAATATTTTTTAAGGGGTTACCCCCACTTGCGATTTTGAAAAAATCGATTTTTTTGTATTGCATTTTTTTGAAGTATAAGTTTCCGGGCCCATACTTCTGTATGGGCCCGGAATAGATGACTCTATGTAAGTTTACAAAAAAAAATATTTTCTTCGTGTAAACTGAAATTGAAACTTTAAACGCGTTTTTTTCAAAATGGCATTTCTGAAGTCGGTGACCAAGATTACTCGAACACTAATGAACCGATCTTCTTGAAATTTTGCAGGCTTATTTAATACATAAAAATGTAGTTTTTAATCTTTCGATTTTTTTTTTCGAAAAAAATGGCCGTTTTATAGCCAAAAAACGGCCGTTTTTTTTCGTTAAAATCGAACCATTAACTTTGACTGTCCGCCATTTTGTGAAAAATGAATATTTTTTAAAATCCTTCGATTAAAGACTAGTTTATACTTATATTTGACTAAATCCATCCGCATTTTTTTTTTCAGATGATCCACTTCGCCGCAATGTTGGTCACCGCAAACCGTGTATATAAAAACATTATTTCATTGACGGCCATTTGCCGCTAAACAATGTAATATTTTTCAATAAAAAAATTACTGAAAGTTCTTCAAGATGTGTTCTTTAAGATGGTATATTGATCGATTAAAAAAGTTTTGTAGTTTTCTTTAAAAAAATTCATGAAAAAGGCCTTTTTTTGCGCTACAAGTGGGGGTAACGCCTTAAGCCCCCGAATATAAGTAACAGTTTCGCCTATAAGTAAAAGTAAAAAAGTTTCGAATATGAGTAAAAGTAAAAAAAATGTCTTCGCAAATCGGCTGCGTTCAACGAGAACTACATTTGTGTAGATTACGAAACTTTTCATTTTTATTTTTCAGATCAACCATAGTCGAGTTATCGATACGGCCGTTGAAGCACACTTTTCAAACAGGGGCTCTATTGTACCCCAATAACGTTGTTGATTTTTCAACTTTTTTAAATACAAATTTACTCGAAATAACTTCAATGTATGCAAAATGAAACACCTTTTTCAAATCCCAAATAAATAATCTCGTAGGCAAAAAAAATTGGAAAAAATTACCTCTTTTCGGCATGTTACGAGGGTGTCCTCCCTCAATATCGTTACTTCGATAACAATTCGGCCCATATTTTCGAACTTACGCAGACATTTTTTGTCTATCGCTCTAGATCAGGGTTACTCAACCTGGGGGCCGCGAGCATATCCCAAGAGGCCCGCGGACAGCATGAATAGTGATTCAAAATTGACGAACGAGGCCTAGGGGGTTCGCTGTTAAGGGGAGGGTACCGGTTTGCACTTTTGAAAAATCGATTTTTTATTGTTGTCTTTTCTTATAGTTAAACATTTCAAGAATATAATCCCAAAATATCAAGTCAATCAGAGCAAAACTCTCCAAGTTATTGACTATTTAGTCCCGCTCCTCTAACAATGTAGCTCCGACATCTCTAAACTTCAAACGCGTTTTTCTCGAAACCACTTTTTCAAAGTCCGTGGTCACTGCCATTTGAAGACTACATGACTGATTTATTTCAAACTTGATACACACTTTCTACACATAAAATACCTCCCCCCAACGGTTAGCTTGAGATTTTTTTTTACATTGAGGGGGTTTTCCACCCCCAAAATGGCGCAATTTTTCGTGAAAAATAGCACTTTTCACTTTACATGACCACCAAAAATTTAGAAATGAAAAAAAATTATCAAAGACCGTTGGGGAGAGGATTTAATGATACTTTGACTAAATTTTAATGGTACTTGATTTCAGATAATTTCTAGCTGAGATACAGTGAACACCGCAAATCGTGTTTTTCCAAAGACGTTCTTGGAAAAGCTTTGTCACCGGCTTGTTTGTGGATATTTTCGCGTACAAATTTCACGGAATGTTCTTGAAATGACACTTAACAATGTACAAAAGGTTTCAATAAATTTACTCTATCCGTATAGATGGAAAAAAATTGCAAAAAAGTGTTTTTTTTACGCTGAAACCCCTGCCCTCCTCTTAGAAGGGCGGGGGGAGGTCGTTCTAGGGGTCCCCGGTTAAAAACGGTTGGGAAAGGCTGTCCTACATGAAAAATCGAAGAATATCATCTCGTAGGGGAGGCTGGATTCAGTTGAAACGTTTTTGAGAAAATCGGTTAGTGTGACTTCATGTCATACCTCATCTGTTTGGTAACAGGCTTAAATTATAGCCTGATTATCTGGCTATATGATAGCATTATGGATTTTGCTTCTACTATGCCCTGAACTTAGGTAGAAGCTATTCAAAAACACTTGGAAAACGTTTCATTTGACCCTGTGTCGGGGTCAATCGAAACGGTGCCTGGGGTTAGTTGAAACAGGTATTTTCAACTGATTGAACTGATGTTTCTACTAAACCCAGGTACTGTGAAGTGATAAAGTATGCTTGTTGCGAATGAAATACACTTTTAATTGAAACAATCGGTTTTATTGCTTTTCATTCCAGTTTTGGTATCACCGAAGGCATATTGAGGTGCTTCAATATTACTTGACTTATCCAATTTTAATTTACCAAAGATAATCAGTCAGAGAATAGTTTATGTTACTAGCGAGGTACTCAATGAGACCGACTTATTTGGTCTTCGAGATTCTTTTTTACTCTCTTAGCCTGATTTCTGCGGTCTTCTCTTAAGTCTCTTTCCTTGTCCCTTCTTTTTCTGGGGTATCGGTGTATATTGTTGACTTTCTCTTTTTCCTACCCCTATTTAGCGTCTTAATATTCATCCTTTTGGCACCTTCATATGCCTTTTTATAATTTTCGAGATCGCAGCTTCCGCGGTTCGTAGTTTCGAACGGTTTTTTGGCATCTGCAAAAAAACAAGTTTTGAAAAACTTGCTTGCCTGTAAGATGTTTGTTCGGGGTCAATAGAAACACGTTTCAACTGCCCCCATACCCTCGCTTCCAATAATTAAACAACAAAGAACCTAAATGTTGTAGGTAGGTGCCGACCACAATAAACTCACTAGGATATTCACAGTAATGACGATTGTAAACAACGCTGAAGAAGGAACAATAGTTTTGGAGCAATACGCAAAATAATAGTAATAAAAAAAAACTTACTTTTTGTGTCGAAAAAGCGATGCACTCGCATAAAATGTTCGACGCTCACGGAGCAGCAGCGTGAACTGAGCGACAGGTTCCGATATGCAAAACAGTTCGTTCCCGCCTTGGGCCCCCATCGCTATCAATAACCATCTTTAAGGTATTCAACTTGTTTCATTTGACCCGTGTTTCTATCGACCCCAGCCTCCCCTACGCTTGCTATACTCGTTCGACTTTTTGAAAAATATTTTTCCCACTTTATTCAGAGTTGACGAATCTATTTGAAAAATCGCTTTTGAGTTTCAGTATAGGAGCAAGCTGAAAAGAGCCAGGGAGCAAAAAAAGAGAGGGAGAGAGAGAGAGAGAGAGAGAGAGAGAGAGAGAGAGAGAGAGAGAGAGAGAGAGAGAGAGAGAGAGAGAGAGAGAGAGGAGGGAGACATTATCGGTTCTCGTCGAGCAATGCCCGGACATGAATGGGAAAAGTGCCCTACCGAATATATATCGACGTGCCGATTGCCTGTGAAGAGAAAGCTAGCGAGTCGCGGCACCGTTTTACGAAGAGGAAAGAGAGAAGCAAGAGAGTACCGTGAGTTTGGGCGCCTCGGCACCGGTGGCTCTTGTCACGGTGAAACCGCAAGAACGTCCCGAGATCGTCGACGAAAAGTCGCAAATCTAAATTCGATCCATCTACCGATAATTCGAAAAAAAGAAGAACAAAAGTTTCAGCCGCTTGTGACGCTAAAAATATTTAGCAAACTTTCTTCGAACGTAGTTAAACCCCAAAGAAAATCTAGCGACGCATCGTGTCTCGATTTATCTTCGCTAATAATGAATGCAAACAACTGTTTATCGCGGCTTTTGCTATGACAACGCGTGGATTAAGGGGTTACCCCCACTTGCGATTTTGAAAAAACCGATTTTTTTTATTGCATTTTTTTGAAGTGCAATTTGAAGTGCAGTTTTTTTGTATGCCCGGAATAGATGACTCTATGTAAGTTTACGAAAAAAAATATTTTCTTCGTGTA
>OX101794.1:10631569-10669069 GCA_944452715.1 Ophion slaviceki | reverse complement strand
GAATGTCGATTTTTTTCAGAATGCTCAATTTTTCGGGATAATACTACTCATCGCAAAAATCCGTTGTATTTTTTTTCGAGAGGCCCCGAAACACCACTAAATATCACATTTCTCTCGACCGCAAGCCATCTGCGCCAGACCCTTAAGGGCTCACACCTAGTTGTAATCTATGAAAATATCGATTTTTGTTTCACGACGGACTCTCAAAATATAACATTTCAAAAATATTATCTAAAAATGTCAACTTGATCCGTTCAAAATTGAGGGAGTTACGGACGTTCATAGATACGTTCCTTGAACTTTAAACGCGTTTTTCTCAAAATAACTCGTTCAAAATCTTCAATCACAATATCTCAAAAATCACTGCACCGATCAACTTCCAATTTTACCAGCTCCTTTTACACATCAAAAAGCAGTGCTCGACCGAAGGAATTTCTTCTTTCCACGCATCCTTTTTTCATCGACAAAAATAGAGCGTTTTTTTCACCGAAAATCGATACTTTCACATTGGACTGCGGCGATTTTTTCAAAAATCAATATTTCATTAAATCCTTCGTTCAAGCATGGATTCATGCAAAAATTGAATGCGTTTGAGTTTTTTCCGATGATTTCTTTCCGAATAGCAGTGGTCACCGCGAATTTTGTATCTACCACATTCATAAACATTTTTCAATACAAACATTGTACACGATACTTCGAATCATACTCTTCACTATACAAAAAATATTTAACACGCACTCGTTTTCCCAAAAAAAAAAAAATCATGACAATTCCACTTTTTTCCGGCCACGAGCTAGCCCGTTAAAAAACATATGGCCACATTATAATTGTCACCCTGTATGGATATATAGTTATATGCAGGGAATTTATAAACCGTGGGCGAACGAACGGGGCTTGGCATGTATAAAAACGTTTTTCAGGCTATATATATATATATATATATATATATATATATATATATATATATATATATATATATATGTATGTATGTATGTATGTATGTATATACGTTATAAAATTCGGGTTCTTTCATATGCGTCCGACGAGACTACCTCACGGGTCTCTCTGTCCGAGAACCTCACTGGGAGACGCGAAATGGTGAGGTGTCGTCGACCTCGAAGTCGCTAGGTGGGCCCCGGGCCCGAAAAGCGGGGGCACGACACGCATTTTGCTTTCACTTTTATCTCTCCGCAAATAACCGCTACGAGCGATCGCCCCACAACGACATACGTGATGCGTTATCCGCGTGATCCAAGATTAAGACGGAATGACACCTCATCGCGGTCGGTATGGTAGAACAATTATAGATTCCCAAAAATCTCTGAAACGGCTCTTCAGATCCCGTCGAAACTTTGCCAAACGACGTCAAATAGATAGACGAATAGCTTCTAGCCCCTCAAATTTTCTGAATTTGAGGGGCTAGAAGCTATTCGTCTATCTATTTGACGTCGTTTGGCAAAGTTTCGACGGGATCTGAAGAGCCGTTTCAGAGATTTTTGGGAATCTATAATTGTTCTACCATACCGACCGCGATGAGGTGTCATTCCGTCTTAAAGGAAAAAAAAACGAAAGAAAGACGACAAGAAGATGAAGACGAAGAAGAAGAAGAAATTTATGTAAAATCCGCCTACGCTGGCCAATCGAGCGAGGGTACGAAAATTGACGGTAGCGAAATTGTCATTGCAAAGATGAAAAAAAAAAGGTTATAAAAAATTCATATATTCCGCAGAGACGAAGCGAGGTCAATTTCGATGGGTCAATAATGCATTTTTTTTTCTCCTTCTATAGCTCGTTCCGCGCCGATGAAAAAGTGCCATCAACAAAATTGTCGGAATCCGCGAGCGCATTCGCAACGAACGACCTACTTACGTATTTCTCAATAATATCGCGCCGTATCGAGAGCAAAGATAAATCTTGACATTTTGCATTATCAAAGAAATTTGTATTTCTTCACGAGTCGACATTTTTTAATCTCGCCACCCGCGGCTTTATCAATTTGTTATTTTTATTCGAATTATGTTTAATTTTTTTTTTTTTTCGAAGGCGCGAAATTTCGGTGAATGGGAAGTACGAGGATTGAAAAGGGAGCTCACCGAGTGGTAGCGTGGGTGGTGCCGAGTGGCACGATACTCGATCTCCTGAGAATCTCGAGTATCGTGGCTTCCGTCACGGGAAGAAATGGCAAATCCTCGAGCGCCGGCATTCTCGATCTTCCGACAACCTGATCCAGCTCTTCCTGGACAGCTTTCGCCGCTTCCGGATGATGAAGCATCAGAATCATAGCCCACTCGAGTGTCGTCTTCACCGTCTCCATACCCGCCGAGAAAAGATCACCGAGTATCTGTTGCATCTGACGATCTGAAATATTCACGAAAAACAAACGTGTCAATGAAAGAAAAAGCAAAACAAAAAATGAACATAGAATTTCGAACGAATGAAAGGGTGCTTGTATTATTGACGGTAGTCCAAGCTCACCTTGATTCTTTCCTTGGAAAAGCGTTGATTCGCGCCCCTCGGTTTTTGCCTTTTCGATCTCCAGCAGATAAGCGTCGACGAGATCACGAACGTTTTCACCGTCGAAGCTCTCGCGGTGATCGTCGATTGTTTCTTGAAAGAACTCCGCCATTTCCGCTCTGTTGTGCGATATTTTTGTTCTGATCTTTTGGAGACACGGCAAATAGCGCATAACCGGTATAAAATTGACCGATACCATGCTACCGAACAGGCGAAAGCCTTCCTCTATCAGGGCCATGAATCTCTTGAATCGTCGATCACCGTGATGAAATCTCACGCCCATTATTATCGAGCATATAACGTTGCTGATCGACATGCCCAGTGAGGGTGAAACGTCAGTCGGTGCGCCGCTTCTCAATGACAGCCCACGCATTAAAGTCTCGACCTCGCGCTGCAACAACCGGAAGTTCGGGATATCGTGAAATGTCTTTGATCAAAACGTCAAATATCCAATGCTCCACTGCTCGAACCCGCTATTTTTCATCCATGCTTTTGCCTTTTGACATCTTTTCTCATGCTCCTCCCATTGCGGAGAAAAAAATTAAACAAGTTGACTGCCTGTCCTCTTACCATTATTCTCGACTCCATGATTTTTTTGCCGGTCCCCATGTACGTCATTCCGAGACTGCGGAGCTTGTCGTGAAGAAATTTTCTCTGATCCTTCCACATTGCACCCTCGGTGTTAATTATACCTGTGCAACAGAAAATGGGGAATTGTAGGATTTTATCGAGACCGACGTACAAACACGCGCTTTGGATGCGAAAATCGCCAACGATCGGGTCGCGAACGCGTGCGAGGAAATCACTTGTATTTAAACGTTATTTTCGACTGGAAGAAAATTATTCACGACCGCAAGAAAAGTATTTTCAACCAGATGAAAATTATTTTCCATCGGATGAAAATTATTGTTGGCCGGAAGAAAATGATTTTCGACTGGAAGAAAATTATTGTCGACCGAGCGAAAAGTATTTTCTACTGGAAGAACTCGAACAAACCCAAACAAATATTTAAAAATTATTTTCTACTGGAAGAAAATTATTTTCGACTGGAAGAAAATGATTGTCGACCGAACGAAAATTATTTTCTACTGGAAGACCTCGAACAAACCCAAACAAATATTTAAAAATTATTCTCGACTGGAAGAAAATTATTTTCGACTGTAAGAACCCGAACAAACCCAAACAAATATTTAAAAATTATTTTCGACTGGAAGAAAATTATCGTCGACTGAAAGAAAATTATTCGACCGAACAAACCCCAGCGAATATCCGAAAAAATGATTTTCGACCGAAAAAATCTGATCCATGTGACGAACGCTGCACTCGGCCAATAAGCACGCACTATCGTGCTTGCGAAGACAAAATTTGTTTGCGATCATTTCGCCATAGACGAGGACGCGGAAGCTAAATAATAAATCTAATCTCCAACTGGTACACAAAAAAAGCGCCAATTTCTTCAATGAACTTATAGTTATTTTCTCCATCGAGTTGCGACGAAAAACAAAATAAAAATCCCCCACGGATAAATCAGAATCCAAAAGTGATTATTCGAAAAAAATTAATTCTTTGCCAAAAGATGTGCATAATAATCGCGAGTTCTCCGTGTATCTCGCCTCTTGACGCACGCTCGACTCTCGCTCTCCCCCGTTCTTTCTCTCTTGTTGTGCTCCGCGTACACGTGCCGCGACCCGATAAATGCCGCGAAATCAATTGATAAAGAAATTAATAATAGCCACGACAGCCTTGACGTTTCGAATACGTATACGTGTTCCATTCAGCACACGAACTCACCGTATCCACCGAGAATGTTGATGAACTCTGTGTGGGGTCTGCCGGTGAACTCTTCGCGTCTGAACGTATCCCTGATTATTCTGTAGTCGCTGAGTACGACAACCAATTGTGTGCCGAGCCTCGCGCTGAACATCGAACCGTATTTTTTCGCCAATTCACCGAACTGTAGATGCACGTCGCCCTTGATGAAGGGCAGATAGCCGAATATGGGAAAGCCCCACGGGCCGGGCGGCAAAGTTCTCAGATACTTGAGCCACTGTGCCGATCTGACGGCACCGAGTACCATGAGAAAGACGAGAAGGCTCGAGAGTGCGTCGATCGTCGTGCCTCCCAACATCTTCCACATCCAATGTGCCGCGTGTTCCACCAACATCCTGATTTTCCTTTCTTTCCTCTTCTTTCCTTGCGCTCTTCGGCCGATTTGTGCCGATCAGTGCCGATCGCGTGTATTATCGAACCGTTGTGAAATTGGCCGATCAGGCCCTAGCCCGTTCACCGTGTCTTGCTAATTCACCGAAAGAGCATGTAGTCCAGGCCGATTGACCAAACGATCCTGCCGTTCGAATTGCCGATTAACTCGCGCCTCGTTACGGCCTCTCAATCACGTTTGACTTCGCGGCTAATATCGTCGGAGGCTCTGCCGTCCGTTTCGCTCGGATCGAGCCGTGAAAATGGTCCCGGGGCTTTTCGCTGCTGGCCGATCACCGGCCTTTCTCCTTCGAAAGAGAAAATTTCGAGGGTACGAACGGGGAAGAACGACGAAAAAAAAAACGTCAAATTACGTGCGGTCACCGCCGAATAAGTGTCGCCACACCGTGTGCGAGCCACGAGAGGAATGAAGTGTATACTAACATACACCTTCTTGTCCTTGCTGTCTTATATAGTGACTCATCAGCCGCGGGCCGCCATCCGGACGGTGGGGTGGGGGCGAGAGTCCGCCGTGGAGTTTTGCCTTCTCGGTGGGGGGCAGTATGGGTCATATACACACGTATCTCTCCCTCACGGTTAAGCGCGCGCGAGCCACTCGCTACTCTCGCGGCTTATAGCCCGTTTCCTCTTGGTGCTTGCTAACTGCGCTGGCTCCTGTTTCTACGTATATCGATACGCTCCACTCCGGCGGACCCCTCCCGGCCACCTCGAACGGCCACCCCCGCCGGTCAGACGGAACGCGGGGAGCCACGCCGGCAGAGGCGGCCCCGTCTCGTCTCGTTGGCCAGCGAGACACGCCACGAGACTGCTCAGGGCCCAGTATACCACGCTCTCTCTCTCTCTCTCTCTCTCTCTCTCTCTCGCTCTCTCTCTCTCTCTCTCGCTCGCTCTCTCTCTCCCTCTCTCTCTCGTGCTCGCTCGTGGCTGGGAAAGCTCAGCGAGCTTTTGAGATCTGCCCAGGCGAGAAGAAAGGGGCGCTGGCGTGGTGGGGACCTTTCGGTACGCGCATCGGGCCCCCGCGAAACATCCCGGGTGGGGAGAGAGCCGCGTCGCCCCAGCAGAACGGCTTGCCGGCCCAGCGTCAACATCACGCCAGATGCCGCGCGGCTCTTCGGCGCGACTGGTACTCGCCACTTTGTGTCAATCACGCGCACCCGGCGGACCCACGAGCCTATTCTCTCTTCTCTTTTCCCTACCTTGTCTCGGTGTTGGTCAATGAAACTTGGCACGAATTATTTCGCGCTCGGGGATGAGGGGCGTGACGAAAAGGTAAATCGCGGCGTTGAAGTTTGCATCGGAATACGACGTTTTTATCAACAGAATACTTTTTTGCAAATTTAGACCGCGGAAGGTGGAAAGAAATGGGAAAAAAAACGTTTGAGCTATATTCGTGACAAGAGAATTTGGATGATGAGAAGTTAGTGGTTTTTGCAAATAACTTCTCGTTGCGTTTCAAGGATGCAAACTTCAACGCCATATCCGACAATATGTCGGATTATATGTGTGAAAAGTTGAGAATCGATAAAGAATGACTTTGGTGACTTCGATTCTTTCAATAGTCAGTTTCATGACTCGTCGAGCTTACTTCAACTTTCGTTCAATGACATTCGGACGATTGGAATCCATGGCGTCTGTCACTTTTTTTTTATATGCTATTTTTGTAGTTATCCTACTCTTCTCGTACAACGTTGATACATTTTTTTATCGCCAGAATTTGATTAGCGGCTGATAAAAAGTTCCGTTCGGGCATTTGCTTCTCGAGAGACGACCTCGTTACCACCATGATGCGTGTGATCGATATCTGTGCTAGGCCGATCTCCAAAAGGGTGTCAAGATTGCGCTGACACGAGAAACCCCTTAATACCCTGCGTTCATGGTTTTTTTTTAATTCGATGAACCAGTGCCGTGGGCCAGTTTGCAATAGCGAGCTTGAAACGACTGTCATGTCGAAAGATTTTTTAGTAATTAAGGGGTTACCCCCACTTGCGATTTTGAAAAAATCGGTTTTTTTTTATTGCATTTTTTTGAAGTATAAGTATCGGGGCCCATACTTCTGTATGGGCCCGGAATAGATGACTCTATGTAAGTTTACAAAAAAAAATATTTTCTTCGTGTAAACTGAAATTGAAACTTTAAACGCGTTTTTCTCAAAATGGCATTTCTGAAGTCGGTGACCAAGATTACTCGAACACTAATGAACCGATCTTCTTGAAATTTTGCAGGCTTATTTAATACATAAAAATGTAGTCTTTAATCGTTCGATTTTTTTTTCGAAAAAAATGGCCGTTTTGTAGCCAAAAAACGGCCGTTTTTGTTCGTTAAAATCGAACCATTAACTTTGACTGTCCGCCATTTTGTGAAAAATGAATGTTTTTTAAAATCCTTCGATTAAAGACTAGTTTATACTTATATTTGACTAAATCCATCCGCATTTTTTTTCAGCTGATCCACTTCGCCGCAATGTTGGTCACCGCAAACCGTGTATATAAAAACATTATTTCATTGACGGCCATTTGCCACTAAACAATGTAATATTTTTCAATAAAAAAATTACTGAAAGTTCGTCAAGATGTGTTCTTTAAGATGGTATATTGATCGATTAAAAAAGTTTTGTAGTTTTCTTTAAAAAAATTCATGAAACAGGCCTTTTTTGCGCTACAAGTGGGGGTAACGTCTTAAGCGAAAGTTTTTTCTCACCGATAAATATTTTCCATTTTACAAACAATGGCCTAAATTTTAGTCAAAAATCGATTTTTTTTAAGAAGCCGCCGTTTTGTCAAAAATTATTATTTTGCTTATTCCTTCGATCAATTACAAGATAATCCATTATAAATGTATCACACGAGGATTACGAATGAGAAACAAAATTGTTCACTGCATTACGAAATTTACGTTCATTAGGAAAAATCGAAAGACGAAATTTGCACGGTTGGATCGTAACGAAAATTCGTCTTTATTTTCGCCACTTTTTAACTCTTTTTTGCAGGTGGAGGTCACGGATCTCTAATGAGAATTTCCAAAAATAACTCCGCGATTTTCGTAGCCGAAATGAGCGGGAAAAATTTAAGTGGTGGGGAAAAAGTTATTTTTGTTGCATTCCAACTATGCAAACTTTGATGCCACAAAATCGAAGTGTTCTCGCAGCTTTCTGAGGTTCTGAGCGTTGTTTGGAATTCTTTGGTTTCATCTTTCGGTCCTTTGGGTCTCTTTTTCTGACCATTTTTCGAAATTTTACACTGCGCTTGTTCGAACGTACATAAAAGAAAAAAAAAGAAAATCGCCACCTCCAAATACATCGGAGCCGGTAAAATTTTCCACAGGTGAAAAAATAAGGGTGTAGGGTCATGATTGATGGTGCCGAATTCTTCGGGACGGAATTCGAAGAAAGGGTCTCCCGTCGAAAATGAATGAGACCAGGCCTGTCCGCTGACTGGAAGGAGCAGTGTCAGAGAGGCAAAGTTGAGTGCGGTACACACCCAACCGTGCAGGCCGTTTCTCATAAGTTCGACGAATTTTCCTGGCTACGAGTCGACATTGCCAATTGATCAGGTAGGCCGGTCTACCTGCGTATCTTTCTCTTCGGCATCGGAGCATCTGCATGCCCGAGATCAATGACCTCGGTCCCGGTGTCTCTTTTCCGACCTTTCCCTCTCCACCCTCTCCCACGCTGCTCTACTCGTTATTTCGACTCGTCGATTCCGGAGTCGACAATCTCTTACGGGGGAAAAAATGAAAATACTTGAAAAAATAAAATGTCTGCTGTATCAACGGGTTACACCTCACTCGTGGCCGGAAAAAGAAAAATTTTGTTCATTTTTTTCTGAAAAATTGCGTGCAGTTTAAAAAAATTACTTTAAAGGGTTTTAAGTATCTTTTACAATTTCTGTGTTATAAAAATATTTATAAATGTGGTAGATACAATGGTTTACCCAGAGCGCTGTTTGAAAAACGTCTTTCGTGGTGACCACTACTGCTGCTACTCGCTGACGAATCACCCGAGAAAAAAAAATCGAACGTATGTGGTTTTGGCATAAAATTATCTACTGCTCGAACAAAGGATTCAATGAAATATTGCTTTTGTATAAAATACCCCCAATCCAAAGTGAAAATATCGATTTTGGGTTAAAGGGTTATATACAGTTAAAATTTTCGAAAAATCGATTTTTGTTCATTTTATTTTCGTAATGCATATATATTTAAGTACACACACAGAAAATTTCTTGTCAATCCGGCGAATGTTATCGAAGTTACACGCACTTTGTAACGACGTGTCAGAGCGTTCGAAAGTGCATTTGAAACTTTAAACGCGTTTTTCTTAAAACTGTGTGTTTTAAAGTCGGTGAGCAAGATTTCGAGCAAAATTTTAACACGATCTTTTCAAGTATATTTTTTAGTAATTAAACGAAGGTTTTTTCTCACCGATAAATATTTTCCATTTTACAAACAATGGCCTAAATTTTTGGCAAAAATCGATTTTTTTTAGAAGCCGCCATTTTGTCAAAAAATATTATTTTGCTTATTCCTTCGATCAATTACAAGATAATCCATTATATTAACGAAATATTTTTGGTTTTTTCATTTTAGATGATCCAGTCCAGAGATATCGTGCTCACCGCAAGACGCCTTTTTTTAGAGGTGCTCCCGGAGATCAGCTATAGCAGCTTTCAAAATAATGATTGTTACAAATGAAAGACGTTAAAATACAGTTAAAAGTTGACATAATATGTGTGCAAATTTGTACATTAATAGATTTAAAGATCTTCTCAAGAAAAATTCTTGAAAAATCGACCTTTTTGGCCCTCCTGACTGTATCCCTTAATAAAACGCTCTGTTCATTAAAAAAGTGCATCGAAAAAAAATCATTCGTTCAAGCACTGCTTTATGATATGTAAATGAAGCTTGTAAAATTCAAAGTTCACTGGTGCAGCAATTTTCAAGATATCGTGGTCATACCGATTTTGAAAAAGTTATTTTGAGAAAAAACGGGTTTGATTTGCTTTTCTCATCATTTGATGTCAAAATTGCGACAATAATTTGAAAATTGTTCATCGACTCTGTTCTCATTTTTGTGTTAAAGATATTTCGCATAAATTACAAAACCGTGATTTCTTGAATATTTCGTGGCGGTTTTCTAAATTAAATGGCAAACATTTTTGGGCTTGTGAAAGCTGTGAATTGAATTTCAACTCGATATATCGGAATCCAAAACGTTTGCAGCTTTTTCGCAAAAAAACTAATAGACAGCATTGATTGAGTTCTAATTTTTTTTTAATTAGATTCTGATGGGGTCTCGGACCAAAACGTCCTCTGGCACCCAGTCCTCGTATTACGTGCAGTACAAAGAAAAAACATAATGGAACAAAAAGAGTCTCGATATAAAAACGAAGAAAGACGACTCTGTGTAAACAACATAAAAATATAAAATCAAAAACGAAAAAGAAAAAATGGAAAGTAAATGGTACAGAAAAAAATGGAAGGAATTTTCATGAAAGTTTCATGAAAGTCAGGATCGAAACGAGGCCTGACCACTCCAATTGTGTGCCAAATTTCAGGCCGTTATCGCAGGTGCCTTTCAAGGTGATACGATTCGCGTAAAGCCGCGAATATATTGACACGCACAGTCACATCGATTTTTCAACATTTCGCAATCTTGCAAACACACAACTTTCGTGCATGAAAAATAATATTTTCTCATTGGGACGAAGAGAACGATAAAACGGCGAAATTACTTAATATTCGTGTATTTTTCCATATTTTCACTGATTAATTAAGTGTCGAGGACAATATTGCTTGTACTCACGAGTTTGCAGTTCGTACGCGCCTTATATTCTCAGAGGAAGCAAAAAACCCACGCGTGACCCATTTGGGCATATTTATTCGTCCGTTACAGTTCAACCTGTCCAAATATGGGGAGCTTTGGCGATGTGCACATATACATGTATACATACACCTCAACATTAAAATCCATTTGACTTGCGCTTCGAGTGCACATGCGAATAAAAACTACACGTGGAAGCGCATACGTTCGAACAAGCGCAGCAATAATTCTTCACCTCTCTCTTTCTCGTTATCTCTTCGTCCGGATTAAGCACTGCCAAATGCACCTAGTCGTGCTTCAAAAAATTGACAAGCTTCCTCTAGGCACGGCCTTCGGATTTTAATTGCATAATGAAGAATTAAGGGGGTAGTCCACTTTGGAGCTACGAAAAAGGCTATTTTCGCGATTTTTTTTGAGGATTTTATAAAAAATATGAAAATAAAAGTTATTGGGCTTGATAAATAAAGTCTTGAAATAAATAAATAAATCAATTTAATTAATTTTTATTCATTTTTAAGTACAAAAACGTTAAACGTTAAACGCCTCAAAAATCGGTGGGCTAGGTAGCTCCATTACAACTCGGCAACGGCTTGTCTGAAACAAAAAAATTAAAGTCCATTAGATTCAGTATGACACCAGCTACAAAATTACCCTCGGATATAAAGTTTTATCAAAAAATAAGAAAATGGCGGATAAAAAACGAAAAATGTAAAAAAACGCGTTTTTTCGCAGTTTTTCGCAAAAAAAAGTAAAAATCAAAATTTTAAAACCATCGAGGGTCATCTTGTTGCGAATCATGTTCACAATATGTGGGTCAAATTTCAAGAGAATCGATTTATTTGTTTTAGAGATACGATGAAGCTAGATTTTGAAAACGTTGTTTCGAGAAAAACGCGTTTGACGTTTATACTATGAAAAACTCTTACCTAAGCTCAATCGGCAATTCCTGCACCGTACAAAATCCCTTCTGATTGCTCATCATCGTCGATTTCGTCAAGTCTTGCTTGCTTTCGATTTTTCGAAATTTTTAAAGTGGACTGGCGCCTTAATATTCGAAAGAAATTTAACCGAAAAGAAGCTTAAAAGATTGTTTTAAAAAATTAAGAAACTTTCAATTTTTAAGGCCTTTCGAATGTAATGGAATAGTGAGGAATTAGTGTCTAAAACAAATACAAGAAAAAGATAGTTAGAAAATCGTTTTTTTTTTAAGTTTAATACACGTGTAATCTGTACGGCCCGTACAATGTAATGGAATAATGAAAAAATTAATATTCAAAGGAAATTTTACCAAAAATATGCTTTAAAAATTGTTTTAAAACAATTTTTGACGCATGTTCTTTCTACTACATTTGGAAAAATGAAAAATTAATATTGACAACAAATTCCAGATTAATATTGATAGGAAAAACTTTAAAAAATGTTGCAAAAACTTTGAGAAGCTTCCAATCTGTACGGCCTTTGCAATGTAATGGAATAATGAAAAATTAATATTCAAACCAAACTCGCGAAAAGCATGCTTCAAAAGTAGTTTTGAAAAATGAATGCTCCCAATCTGTGCGACCGATACAATGTAATGGAATAATGAAAAATTAATATTCAAATCAAATATCACAGAAAAAACCTTAAAAAATTGTTCAACAAAATCGAGAAGTTTCCCTTCTGTGCGTTCTTTCCAATATAATGTAATAATAAAAAATTATCATTCAAAACAATTGTTCGAAAAATCGTCCCTCTCCTGCACTTCTACTCGAAGAAAGTATATTTTCAAAACAGTATGCCGCAATTTCTCCCAAAACTGGACGTATTTCATGTTATTGAGGCAACGTAAAAAAAAGAACAGTAAAATAAAAAAAAATGACGTATCTGTCAACGTCACGGGAGATGGTCCACGTGTGGCTCGTGTTGAACGACTTTGAAGTTGAACTTGGAAAATTTGCTTGTCGCACGATTACGTAGCAGTTACGCACGAATCTTTCTACATTATTATTCAGAATGAGGAAAATTCAAGAATTATCGAGAAATTAGCGTCGAATCACATACGCATGCAATTGGAGAAGAGGAGTCGCAGAAGAAGAGAGCGGGAGCGCAAGAAAGTGAGGGAGGCGTCGTGTTATCGGCGCTTTGTGAGAAAGAGTGTGTTCCGTCTGTGTGTGCGTACGAGAGAGCGAGAGAGAGGGAGGTGCCTCAGCATTCTCAAGTGCAAGGAACTCTGCACGTTATCTTGGTCTTGCACAAAATCACTTGAACTCGCGGAACGCAGACCTTCGTCTCTCCTGATCTGTTTACGAAAAAACAATTCGATGAAAAATTGGGAATTCCACCCCTCGCGTCTCGCGAGCTGGGGGATCTGGAGATTGCTCGACGCGGCAATGACCATGGAATCGAAAGAGGAAAAAAAGCGACACGTTTCAACGGTGATATCGTATTATTACTGCCTCTCTCTCTCTCTCTCTCTCTCTCTCTCTCTCTCTCTCTCTCTCATCTTTCATATCCGTCAAGTCTATAAATATATTGATGTACAGTGACTAACAAATACGATCGACATTGCTCGTATAGATTTTGCAGATGCACGAACCAGATTCGTGCAATTTTTTGTTGTTGTTTTTTCCGAGTGGAATTCAATCGATAAAGCATTACTTGGGAATTTTACCTTCAAAACAATAATACGCCCATGTACGTAGGCGACCATTATTAACAATTTTTTACATCTGAATCGGTGAGCGCGCGATCGTTGAACCGTCGCGACGGAGCAAACTCGAACTTTGTTCATTTATCGGTAAGGTGTTGCTCAACATGCGTAAGCGATCTTTTTACCGAAAAACAACATTTTATCACGTTTTTTCCCCCCATTTTTTGGGGGTTCCAAGATTATACCGTTTTTTGTAAAAATAAAATATAAAATTTTTCATCAATTGTTTAAAGGGTTTTTTAAAAAATCCGTTTTCTCAAAAATTCATTCAGAATACTCATTAGCATCGTGTTGTCCACGTCATAGGATTCATTCGCCGACGTTGTACACGCGCACCATCGGCAAACGACGCCTATAGCTATAGCACCACGAAGTATTTTTTATATTACTGACGTATCAACTATATCCGGACGAACAGTGACGTTCTAAGTATACGCTGATCGTGTTACTTATTGACGTAATAACGCAGGCGATGAAAATCTGTACACTAATCAGGAATTCATGACAGCGAGCGGGGCCGGATTTACAGGGGGGAGCAAGCTCGAGAAGACCCAAGCACCGTTCACATTTTTCCCAGTTTTTTTTTAAAGCTTTTTTCGAAACGTTTTACGAGGTAACTGCGAAGTTGGAAAAATGTATCTTCCTGCATTTTCAGCCCCTACGCTAACGATCATCTGAATCACTTCTGATTTTTCATTTACGTTATTCTGGAAATCTGAATATTCGAAGGATTAATTTTGATCGAAAGTGCTTTTATATTTCGGATCTCCATTTGTTGAAAAATGCAAAAATCAAGTCAATTACTTTGACTAATATCGTTAAATAAAAATGTAATTAATGACTATGACTAATGTCGTTGAATTAAAGTTCATTAAATGAATTTGCCTAATATCTTTGAATGAAACTTAATTTAATCACTTTCACTAATGTCGTTAAATTAAAATTATTTTGACTCATAGCGTGAAATTTAAATGATTTCAATGAATTTGACTTATATCGTGGAATTAAAATGAATTTTATTAATTTTACTAAAATCGTTGAATTAAAATTAATGTCATTACATTATAAATTGAAGACAAATTTGACTAATGTCTTCATAAATTGAAGACATTAGTCAAATTCATTAATTTGACTAATGTCTTCAATTTAAAATTCATTGAATTACTTTGATCAATATAGTTGCATTAAAATAAATTAAATTAATTTAACAAAAATCGTCAAATTCAAATTTATTTACGTAATTTGATTAATATTCTCGTTGGAAAAAGTTACCTCATACCCCATACAAATACCGTGACTTTAAGGATACGATTGTTGTTTTTCAAAAGTCCACCTCATGAAATAATAAATCGTCCAGACATTTAAAAAAACGCATACCCAATTGCGATCTCTCAGATGACAATCGAGGTTGAAAGCGAAACAACTCAGTTAAAAAATAATGCAGGAGAAAGGCTTTAAAAAAATATAATTCGTAACGATGATCCACACTATCGGTAACTCTACCGTTCGCTGTGGTTGACCCGGACCAATGCCACGCGGATTTAAAAAATCATTTTTTGAATCAATGTAATAACCCCGTGACTACCCTGACAAAAAAATATATGTATCTCGGCTATGTATGTCGGCGGCGATGCACTTTAAACGAGGGTTTATCGTACCTATAGCTTGTTGTATAGCGATTTACGATTATCTCGTGCCACGCGTGGCAGCTTTGTCGCGCGTGGCGCGAGATAATAACGGACTGCTGTACATTCCTGTATCCCTGCGCTATGGGAAACCCTGACAGAATATTGCTGAAATTTTAATTCTCACATGATCGCCAGTGAATTTTCAATAAAATTTTAATCACATTGTTTTATCGCATCTAATAATTACATGATTCTGATATTCCAAAGGAAGGTATCTCGCCTCTTTTTTTGAGAATTCGAAGCTTGAGAGTTTATAATTCATAATTAAAAAAAAAATTGCAGCTCTCGGAAAGTACGTGCACGTCAACACGTATTCTGATCGCTCTCTTCATTTCTCTCTCTCTCGTTTCTCTCGTATTCCAATATTGTTGGAACTTAATATGGGAATCGCACAATACGAATATATAATAATATTATTTTTCACGTGATAAAACTGCGGTACTTCGGGCTCAGAGTCCATTTTTATTAACGCTATATACATATAGATATACATGATGATTCCTGGACGTCATTCCTCTTCCATTTACGCGCGAAAACACGCCGTCATAGATAAGAATTGGTGAGAGAGTGCATTATTGCGCGTGTAAAAATTGGTTCGAATCAAGAACAAATACCGAGCCTCCCAAGAATCTTCGTTCTAATATTTTGACTATATGTGTATATATATATATATATATATATACGTTTTGACGTTTTGACTATATATATAGTCAAAACGTCAAAATATCTGCTCCTATTTCGCCAAAGGCGACAAGAGCAAGGCCGTATGTACGCCGATTATAATTCATTTGGCCTTTTAATCACGAATTCGTATGCAATCGTTCCCGTGTACTCAAAGTTTCTTTTTGCTGACAACGAATTTGATGTTCTTTATTATCAGCAGCAATGATAAGTCCATGCTACAAAGTGTTATAAAACCAGCCTTTAATAAGGTTAGCTAAAGCACGTGTAGAAATATTGTCTGTTCGATTTGTATCCGCAAAGCTTGCCAAAATTGTGCCAATTGCGATAGGAAGTTCAAAAAAAATTGAGGTTTAAAATTAAATTGTAAATTGTGTTATAAAATAATAAAGCTTTATTTCAAGTTACTTTAAATAATAATTCAATAAAAATAATTTGAAATAATAATAAAAGGCTCCAATAAAGTCGTGTTTGCATATGGAGGCATATCGATATAGATAAGCGTTGATATTGGTACACCAAGATACTGAATATTCCATATGCATAGCGTAAATATTTAAAAAAACTAATTTTGGGATTTTTAGATGGAGTGATCCAGCAAATTATTTCAAAAAATCCATTTTTCCAATATTTTCACTCGGTAATGTTTTGAAAATGTTCGAACATAATAAGTTGAAATTTCAAATAATTTCGATTCGATAAACAGTCGAATACAATAGAATAGGGTATTTAAAAAACTGTGAACGCGTTTACCCTCGAAACGACTTTCAAAACGGACATAAAAATGGCTAAGATCGTAAACTGATTTAAAAGGGAAGTGCCCTTTAAAACGGAAACTTCCGTGGTAGGAGTGAAACTATCAGCGAAAACGTTTTCTGTCATTCCTACACAGGCCCCTTGTGTCACTACACGAATAAAATTTCTTCGACAAGAACTGTCAATCGGCGAGTAAAATAAAACGTATAAAGAGTTCCCAGGCCATTTTTCATGGCCAAAATCGAGTAACGTCGTCTCTGCTCCGGAGTTTCCAGGCTGTTCTTTCGAAATTCCCCGCAGGCGGGGATTTTTTATTTTATTTTTTAATTTCGGTACATTTTGTAGAAGAAACATTTCGTAATTCTGAGTCAGCCTGTGTGTACCTCCAATCGATATTGGTCCGTCATTTTTTCAACACACATACGAAAAAGGAAAACGAACACGGAAAGTTTACGAAAACTTTTTGCTCCAAGACGTACACCACTTTAACGAGTCGTCAAGAAGCGTGTAAAGTGCAACTGAAGCAAGGCACGTATCAACGATTGCTTCACGCATGTCGGCAAATTTTCCGAACTGGTAACGCAATAATTTTGAAGAAACTTATAGCGTGAGCGAGTGGAAGGAAAACGTATCGAAACCCCTTCGCAATATCTGAAAAACTGACCTAGTTCACAAATTCACTGCGCCCAGTGCAGAATTAAAACAAAAACATACACAAAATTGATCAGTCGAAGTGTCAGGAAATGATCGCAACCCCTCAACAGCAGCTCGATACACTCTGCATAGTAGATAAACTTATCAGCCAAACGAAATTTTCCCTGAACTGAATCCTGCCGCAAAATTCTGCCAATCGCGACAGACAATTCGAAATCGCTCTTTCATATCTCAGGGGGTGGTTGGATGACCGGGCTAAACCTTTTCTTCGAGCAGGTCCCGTGAATAAAAAAAAAAAACAATGGCACCAAATCGCTTCACCTGCCAGTTGACGGGACTTCCACGACCTATCCGGCGAAACGGGTAATTCGGATTCTGTATTTGACGCACAGTACGCGTATAGTGCGCTGCGCAATCGTCCTGCTTAAGGGGTTATATACAGTTAAAATTTTCGAAAAATCGATTTTTTTTTTTCAATTTTATTTTCGCAATGTACATACATTTAAGTACACACGGAAAATTTCTTGTCAATCCGGCGAATACTTTCGAAGCTACACGCACATTTGTAATGACGTGTCAGAGCGCATGAAAGTGCTTTTAGAACTTTAAGGGGCTATGCCAGTGTGACACTTTTAAAAAATCGATTTTTTTTGTTGCCTTTTTCTACAGTTTATACTTTCAAGAATATCATTATCGTTTATATCATTTATATCAATATCATTTTATCTTGCAAAAATCGATAGGTAAATCTTCAAACGCGTTTTTCTCTAAACGAGATTTTTCAAATTTGCTGACATTGTAACTCAAAGAGCAATTATCCGATTGACTTGAAATTTGAACTGAGTACTCTCGAATATATTTACTCTACAATGACGTAGGATATTTTTGATTGGATGAAAATTAACGATATGGCGCTGAAAAAAACGACCATTTTATAGGCAAGAAAACAGACTTTTTTCATAGCTACGCCATTTTGTTAGATTTTTCTATTTTTCGAAAATCCTACGTCATTGTACAGGAAATACCTTCCAGTTTAACGACATTTTTTCCTTTTTCGGTTTCAGCTACTCAATCGGCCGGAATCATGTCAGCAGTGGAGGAACATTTTTTGGCACCTCCGCATAAGTCGCTGGGGTCTCAATATTTTTCGGTAAGAAAAATTATGTAATATAGGTCAAATATAGCCAAATATATTCTTAATTTTCCGAAACATTTAATTGAGTACTTTTCTTCCGAAAAATTCCCGAAAATCACCCAAATTTTCAGCGTTCACACTGGTATAGCGCCTTAAACGCGGTTTTCTCAAAACTGTGTTTTTTAAATCCGTGAGCAATCTTTTCAAGTATATTTTTTAGTAATTAATCGAAGATTTTTTCTCACTGATAAATATTTTCCATTTTATAAACAATTTAAGGTCTACATTTTTGTCAAAAAACGATTTTTTTTTGGTTGAGAAGGCGCCACTTTGTCACATATTATTTTGCTTATTCTTTCGATCAATTACAAGATAATCCATTATATTAATGAAATATTTCTGGTTTTTTCATTTTAAATGATCCAGTCCAGAGATATAGTGCTCACCGCAAGACGCCTTTTTTAGAGGTGCTCCCGGAGACCAGCTATAGCAGCTTTAAAAATAATTATTTTTACAAATAAAAAATGTTAAAATACAGTTAAAAGTTGCCATAATAAGTGTATAAATTGTTACGTTAATAGATTTGAAGGTCTTCTCATGAAAAATTCTTGAAAAATCGATCTTCTTGTGTCTCCTAACCCCTTAAACCTCATATACATTCTATTCGCCAGGTTCAATTACGCGAGTCGTAAAAGGATTTTCCGTCTTCACTTCATTCAGCGTACCATTGATTAAAAAATGCCTCAATGCCATTGGTAGACCATGGTCGTTGATCTTCTACTTCGCGAAGCGATCTCGGATTTTTATCCGGCCAATCCGCTTTTTTTATTCACATTTTTATTTTTACTTCTTTTTGCTGTGACATGGTATTTTTTGTGATCTTAAATCCTTCGACTGCACACTTCAGCCACGAACCTCTGACTGCATACGGGGTCGATCGGACCCCAGACTATTTTCAAATCGTTGTATTTTGGTAAATAGGCAGTTTTGTTTTTGTTTTGTTGAGACGTTTTTTGTAGTCAATGATCCTTATTTTATGGCCCAAAAATAATTTTCTAAAAAAAACAAAAATTAAGTGCCCAAACAGTCGCTCGAACTGGGAGACGCGTTGAAAAATACGTACTTGCACGACAAAGATCATAATTTTGTTCTTTTTAGAAAAAAAAAGTCCTTTGAGGTTTTTAAAGAGGAAGGTTTGCAGAAACGAAAAATAGACGGTGTCGACCGTCTTACCAAAAAGTATATTTATTCGAAGGTTTGAATTTGAGTATTTTCGGGATAATGAAAAACGGAAAAAATCGACTCCTTCGGCAGATCAATTGTTGAAAACGTACATTTTCCGCATTTTTTTAACTTCAATTACTTATTTATAATATTATTGACATTTACAGCAATCGACGCGTAAGTACATCGGGTGCTCGTTGCACATAGCCCTCCTGCATAACGGACACTTGCTTTTCGTTTTATGATCGGCATTCTAAGTACATAATTTATTATAGTAGTGCAAAATAATGGTACGCCTTGAAACAAGAAGATTGAATTTTCTGAAAAAAATGGCTACATTTTGCAATACATTTTTTTTATATTTATTTTTTAAAACATTTGCGTTCATGTTTTAGACAATAAGGTTAGAAAGATTTATACCAAATTTCATCAAAATCAGTCGATTCGTTTTTTAGCTATACGTCACGCGTTTTTCAGATCGGTACCCAACATTTTTCGAAAACCAGTTAACCGATTGCCTTGAGGTTTTTGTGGTTATTTTATAAACCATTATCTAGTACTTGTCATAGGATTTTTTTTCCGTTACTTAGTTTTTGTTTTAAGGCAAAATAATAACTAATTTTTGGCCCAAAAATCACTATTTATGTTCAAACGTCCGCCGTTTTGTCATAAATCGATATTTTCAAAATCGACTATGACAAGCACTAGATTATAGTACCTAATTTAATAAGCTTTTTGGTTTCATTTTTCAGATGATTTTTGAAGAAACGCCAGTGGGTACCATATACGCAGATTTTTTTACGACGCTCCAAGGATCATACAATATCCTTGTATATTTTTGATATTTTTAAATAAAGAAAATTAAACATATTTTTGAATGTATATACTTTCAGATAATTAAAACCCCAATCCGAAATTTCAAATAGTTTTCCTTGAAAAAAATCACAAAAATGACCCTTTTCCGGCTCCTAGGTGTATATCTCCCCTTGAAGGTATCTCCCCCCTCATCGCCCCAATCATGCCATTTTATTCGCCCTTAGGATTCGTTCGAAACATCCCGAGTAGAAATATTGTCAGGCTGGCCTGATATTTGATCTGCGCCTGATCAGCTTGTAGTACGAAGGCCTTACTTAAGTTTGCCTTAATTTGCCTGATCAAGCTGGGGTCAGGCGGTGGTCGAGCAACCGGACTTACGGCTTACTTCAATTCGCCTGACCCGGCTAGCTTCAGGCGATGTCAAGCAACTGGACTTACGGCTTACTTCAATTCGCCTGATCCGGCTAACTTCAAGCAATCATCATGTAACTGGACTTCTACAGTTTGGCGCTAAAAACGAGCCTAACCTCATCTTGTCAAATGATACACAGACACGAGAGAAGCACGAGACATATTATTAATGACTTTATACATTTTTACATATAACGTGTACGTTGTGAATAAGATGGACAAACACAATCGGAAGAAGATTGCGCAACGACTGTGTCTGCGTGAATAGCGGGCTCTAAATAAGGGAAAAAACGAAGAAATAATACAGCAGCAGGTTAGTATAACAATTAATTTTTTTCAAAGACTTACAATTCTTAAATCTATAAATATAAATTGGATTAAATCTGACTGTAAATTAACCATACGCCAAATTATATATGCATTGGTTGAAATATTTATTATGATACATTTGACAGATCCGGAACAGATCCTCTCAGCGAGGAACAACTCGAAATTCCTGAGGATTGGCATGTGTTGGCGCTACCACTGTGTAAGTAGATTTATATTTGTTTTGTGTATGGCTTTTATTTTTCTTTACTTGGTCCGTCTCCTTTGTCAGAGGAGAAAAAGAGACAGCGTAGGCCAACCAAATAATGGTAAGCTGACAGCGTAGTTCAATCTGGTAAATGTTTTGCTATCGGTGCTGATTAGCCCGGACAGCATAGGCTAACCGAATAATGATAAGTTAACTGCGCAGTTTAGTTAAGTGAAAGTAATTCCATCGGTGCAAGTTAGCCCATAAGAAATGCACTTCGGATGGACATTACATTCACTGAACTGACTACGCTGTCAACTTACCATTATTTGGTTGGCCTTCGCTGTGCGGGCCCGGACAGCGTAGGCTAACCAAATAATGACAAGTTGACTGCGTAGTTCAGTTAAGTGAAAGTAAGTCCATCGGTGCAAGTTAGCCCATTAGAAATGCACTTCCGATGGACATTACATCCACTGAACTGCACTACGCTGTCAACTTACTATTATTTGGTTAGCCTTCGCTACAGGCCCGGACAGTGTAGGCTAACCGAATAATGATAAGGTGACTGCGTAGTTCAGTTAAGTGAAAGTATTTCCATCGGTGCAAGTTAGCCCATAAGAAATGCACTTCGGATGGACATTACATTCACTGAACTGCACTACGCTGTCAACTCACCATTATTTGGTTGGTCTTCGCTGTACGGGCTCTTCTGCTTCAATTCTAATTTTCGTTAAAAAATGACCGCTCGCAGCTTTTGCAACAATTTTTTTTCTTCTTTAAAGTAGATAATTGGATGGTGAGAAAAAGGAAAAAAAATAGAGCTCAAATTTGTGCCACTCTAATAAAATAATGTGCATACCTTATATAGATATATATGTAGACATTGAATTCTAAGTGGGATACACATTTTCGTATTTTTCAGTGGCTGTCATTTCGAAATATAGGGAACACGGAATAGAAGTTCTTTCGAAGCAAATTGGACAAGCTGTTGGAGCGGTATCAAGGCCTGATTAATTCAGCAAAAGACTGGGACAAGTTTCGAGCGTCGCGTAAAAAAAACGAACAGAACGCCCAATGTAACGTTTCCTAGAAACGTCTGGTCATAAAAACGTTGAGCTCTGTTTATTTTATTCACGAAGTTTCTCAAGTTTTTGTTTAAAAAATATATTAGTTTATTTCGGGAGTTTTTGTTCTATTGCAAATACAAGAAAAATGATGTTTGTTTTCCACATAGATATATGTGAAAAATATATGTAATAAATTTTATATTAAGATTAAAAAATAAACGATCAGCCCTATTTATAAAGTGGTACCTTTTTCTCTTTTGTGTATGCGTTGTATTTTTTATTTCAGGAAAAAATCGGTCATCCTGAGCCGTGAAAAATCATATGATTTTTCATTTTGATCAAGCCGTGAAAAATTAAGCTCTTATCAGGCCTTAATTTTTTACGCTGATCAGGCCTTGATCTTTTACACTGACCAGGCCTTGATTTTTTACCCTGATCAGGCCTTGATAGTTTACCCTGATCAGGCCTTGATTTTTTACCCTGATCAGACGGAAGTCAGGGATTGTGTTTCAAAAATGATCAGGGCTTGATAAAAAATTCTGATCAAGGCTGGAAAAAGAAGTCAGGATGCCTGATCAGGTGTTTATTGTAGCTGGAGCAAGATTTCTACTCGGGATATACTTCATCGACTTTTGTTTTTCTTCTTCGTGCTGCATAAAGAAAAAAACCGGCCAAAAGAAGTTGTAGTTCCTTGGGAACTGATCAAAATAATTTATTTTTTTAATTATCAATGCTGTCCATTTTGTAACTTGATGCTACTGAATATGTGAACAAAACCGGACACATTTGGGCACCGATCAACGTTTTAACAGGTAAAGCCACTCGGGGATTATCGAATTTTCATATATAAAAAAAGAAGAGGACACTCTTCATTTGGAAGGCCAAACGTATGGTGCTGGCATTGCAGATGAAAGGAAAATCAAACATTTCTATTGTCAATTGTTAGTTCGAGCTTCAAACGCGCTTTTCTTGGAACCATGTCTTTTAAATTGGCCGGAAACGCAACTTAACCAAATATGCACCGATTACCTTTAAATTTTGAGCGTACCTTATCAAATGCAATCTTTATAGTATCTTTTCAAATGTATCTTCTCCATGGAACTGAGTACGGAATTTGTAATGAGCTATTGACGTTTTTTCTTATAATCACCTGCTCGCGTGTTTTTTTGCTTAAAAATGAAAGTTTCCATTCAAATCTGCAGGACCTTTTTCAAAAGCGGCATTTTCCAATTTCCGTACGCAGTTCCATAGCTTTTTGCATATATTTTATAGATTTTTTAAACGTTTTTCGTTCTAGGCTGGAAACTACAGGAGAAATCTTTCCGACCGCAGAATCCTTTGCACCAGAGCTACTCTGCGGTCTAGGACTCTGACACTGGCATTTTCAATAAAAAAATTAGAAAAAAATGTTTTACACACATAAAACCATGCACAATAAAGTTTTCCAATTCAATTTTTTACTGCTTTCATTGTACCCGTCCAAAAAAATCTTCAAATTAGCCTTTTTTTAAGGGCTGGGGTAGAAATAAAAAATAAAGATTTTCATTCGAATCTGCAGGACCATTTTCAAAAAAGGTATTTTCCAATTTCCGCACGCAGTTCCATAGCTTTTTGTATATTAAATATTTTTTAGGTTCTTCATTCTACGTTGAAAACTACAGGAAATTTTTTTTCGTTTCGGAACACTGCAAGCGCCTCTTCTGCGTTCTTGGATTCTGGCGCCGCCATTTACAATAGGAAATTTCAACAACAAAAATTTTCGAAAAAACGTCTTCTAATTCAATTTTTGTGACTGTTTTTGTTGTACTCGTTAACCTTTAATAGTCACACTGGGTCCACGGGACCCGAACAAATTATTTTGATGCCGTACAACTTTTTTTTCCCAATAAAACATACATTTTTTCTAAATCGCAGCTGCGTTGGATGACATAAATATACTTTTTGAAAAGTCCACAGAAACCGCTATATCTATTTCAAAGTACATTGTTTCCAGATTACAAAGCCATTTTTTTGTCAATAATTACAAGAGTTACAGCAATTTGTGTAAAAAAAGTCATTCTTCACGTTTTTCTTGCATATTTAAAATTTAATTTTTGATTTCTCACCAATATCCTTGTATTAAACAAGCTTCAAATGATACCTCACTATTTTTTTTCATATCGCTCAATGCGTTATTTCATTATTTATAACAATTTAAAAACGTCTGGATCCCATGGACCCAGTATGATTATAACGTGCTTCTAGCTAAGTGTGACTACTAAAAGTTAAAAAAATCTCAAAATCGGTATTTTTTAAAAAGAGAGACGGCTTTAGTCCCCGCTGCACTGTCACGCCAGTTACAGTTTTCTTCCTCCGAAGTACTCCTCGTACATAATTATACGCCGGAGAGGACGTGACGAGTGACTGTGATTGAGAGATGTGGCACGTGATAGCCCGGCCGTATGAACGCAAGAACAGGAATAATAGGGGAACGCGCGATGCCACGCAAAACGACTCGATCGAGTGTGAGACGAAGGGAAACCTCGTTGCACATGCACTTCATCGTTGTCCAAGCATCGAAGCGGAGCAGTATAAAAAATAAGAAGCAGACGGGATAGAAAAAAAAATCAATTCGAAAAAAAAAAAAAACAAAACACAAAAAAAAATAATATGAAAGGATCAAGAAGATGCGGAAAGAGAAAGAAGGAGCTAAACGGACGGAGATGGAGAATGGAGCGAAGAAGAAAAAGAAAATGAGAAAGAAAGAGAAGCAGAAGATGAAGAAGACGAAGAGGAACGGTCTACGCTCCGTCTGAGCCTACGACGAAGGTGAACGACCGTCCATGCGGAGGACGCACGCTCGCGCGCGACTCTATAGTTCTCCTCACGCGGCTCTTTTCTCGGCTCTTTCGATCTCACCGCAAACGGCCGAACGATTATATACAAGGCCCCCATTGAGCCGTTCACTCTACTCCCGCTTGTGTCCCATTCTAAATCCATAAGTAACGAGGACATTCAAGTGAGCCATCCATGCGCCCATACACATCGACAAACATACCCAACAATTCATATTTGTTCATTCGCGTTTTTGGAATTTTTTACTTTTTTTAAAACTGGTCGTTTTTCGTGGAAATTGAGATTTGGGGGGGGGGCGAAATTTCCGTTTCAAGTTATTCAGCCAAAATGAAAAATTTGGGCTTAAGAGGTGTTCTCACTTTAGACGCTAAAAAAGGCTATTTTGATGATTTTTTGAATGGGTTTATATTGTAGATATGGATATAAAAGTTGGTACACTTAATAAAAACAGTTTCGAAATACGTTAAAAAAAAAATATTTTTTTTAAATCACTTTTTATAGACGAAAATGGTAGTTAAAAAAAGTCTCAAAAAAATTGTAAGTCTGCGCTGTGATGAAATGTTGGAAATGGATCATGCAAAACAAAAAATCAAACGGTTTTAGATTCAGTATGTTAATGGCTATGGAGCACGCATACGATTTTTGATATATGCAAAAATAACAAAATCACGGACATTTTTCAGAGAAACAAAAAAATCGTGTTTTTTCACTGTTTTTGGAAAAAGAATTGTAAATACCAAAATTTAAAAAAATCCTTGACATGCGCTATAGCTATAGCTGTAAATAATATGTGGTTAAAATTTCATTTCAGTAGTTTCGAAGATTTTATCAACAAGCCGTCGAAAAACGTTGTTTAGAGAAAAAACGCGTCTAAAATTTGCTTGGGTTACATAAATACATCGAAAAAATTTGTTTTATGTATTTCGAACGTGTATTTATTAAGTGTAACAACTTTTATATCAATATCCATAATATAAAGCTGTCAAAAAAATTCACGAAAATAGCCTATTTTTAAGCGTCTAAAATGAGAAGACCCCTTAATAACTAGATTGATTTTTACGTACTAGTGATGTAGTAATGATAAAATTAAATGTTCTCCCTTCGACGCACTTTTCGGATAAAAATAAAAAAATAATCAATTTAAATTTAAAATGAATTAGAAATAAAAAAGAATTTAAAAAGTCTAAATTTAAAAAAAATCATGAATTGCTACATCATTAATTGGAATACCAACAATGTTTGGGCCAGATTGGGTACTGATAATGTAGGAATGATGAAATTAAAATTTATCCCTCGAACGTACTTTTCTAATGAAGAGAAAAATATAACCAATTTACATTAACAATATATTTTAAATAAAATACATTTTTTAAAGTATACATTTTTTTTAAAGCGAGAATTGTCACATTCTTCATCGCAATACTCAAGAGATTTTGACATATCCAAACTATTAATAAACCTGAAAATATTTGGACCAGATTGATTTAAAAAAAAACTGATAATGTTGTAATCATAAAATTAAATTTTCTCCGTAGGACCTACTTCTCTGATAGAAAATAAAAATAAATCAATTAAAAATAGATAATTTTAAAAAGTACAAATGGAAAAAGAACTAGAATTGTCACTCTATTTATTGCAATACTAACAATGTTTGGAAATATTCTAACTGTTAATAATTCTAATAATGTTTGGACCAGGTTCATTTTTCCGTGCTGATAATGTAGTAATGATAAAATTAAACTTTCTCCCTTGGACCTACTTTTCTGATAGAAATAAAAAATAATTCTATTTGAATTTAAAATCAATCAAAAATGAAAGAAATAATTTAAAAAAGCATAAATTGAAAAAAAATCGAGAGCTGTCCCATTTATCATTGCAATATTAACAATGTTTGGACGTAACAAAGTGAGAAATTTGTTATGTCCGCGGACGTGCTTTTCTGAGGTAGATAAAAATCAATAAAATTTAAATGAAAGATAATAAAATAAAAAACGATTTTAAAATAGAATAAATAGTTTAAAACATATAAATTGGAAAAAGTCGATGCTACCAATGTTTGGACATAACATAGCGAACTGAATTTGTTCATGCCCTTAAACGTCCTTACTGATATGAATACAAAATAAATTAATCAAAATTAAAAACAAAAAATAAATTAAAAATAAGATAAATAATGAAAAAGTTAAAATCGAAAAAATCGACAATCGCATCAGTATTCGTCGCCTAATACATAATTTTCTCTTCAACTAACATAGTAAAAAGGCGGAAGCAAAAAAATAAATATAATTTCTATCTCCTTCATTCAGGTAGTTTTCAACAAATATTCCCAACCCATTTGTTTGCGACCTCTGCTAGGTAAGATTTAAACACTTTATCGTCGTATCGATAGTATACATTTAGTGCTTTCACGGTTAGCAATAATTGGAACGCGTCTTATGCAGTGAATAATTTTTTCCATGTGCGCTATTTTCTGTTTTTGGTAGGAACAATTTCAAAAATAATAATAATTCATCGGAACAGCCCATATATCTAGTGATACAAGAATCTGTACCGTATTCCTTTCTCACATGATCACGCTCCATACGCGCACACACGTAAGAGAGCCCGAAGCACCATAGAATTTCTACACGTATGCCATATACACGGTGGCCCGTTTATATTGACGAGGGAACCGCGCAAAGTGTCTCTATCAAATTCTGACTTTAAAAAAAATTCCACTCTATAGACTGAGTTTAAATATTCGACATGTATTATTTTGTTTCGGAGAAACTCCATTTTTAAGAGGTGAAAAACGCTCATGAAAAATTTTGGGTTTTTTTTCGGAAAAATGTCTACGTTAAATAAAAAAAAATAGAAACTTATATTTTTAGCAGAATCAGCATGTCTATGATTCCTCGTAATTTTTTTTCGAGAAAAATCCGAATTTTTTTCTATTTTGCTTTCTAAAATTTTGTCTATTTTTTCCCCTCAAATGTTGTCTAAAATTATTTCTAAAATTTTGCATAAATGTTTTTTTTTAACATTTAAGTTTTGCAGTAATTGTAAGTGATAATTCAGATTTTCATTCGAAACAAATAGCCTGAACAAATCCGTTGCCAAAGACTCGTTAATGTGAGCACCGAAAGGTTGCTGCACTAATAATGAATACTCCAAACGGATATCGCGACAGGCATTTCGAATTCGCTTTTCCACATTTTACCGGCTGGTTGGTTGGTCGTGGTAAACGTTTACTTTGAGGCCCCGTGAGTACGAAAAAATCAATGCCATCAAATCGAGGAGCTTCACTGGCCACTTTACTGAACCTCCCAGACCTATCTGGTGACCCGGGTAATTCTGGTTCAGTACACGAATAGTGAGCTGGGCAATCGTCTTGCTGAAGCCTCATATTCCTCCTATTCGCCAGGCGCAATATCTCGAGTCGTAAAATAATTTTCCGTATTTCACTTCGTTCGGTGTACCATTGATGAAAAAAAGGCCTCAATATTCGATCACCAATGGTCCCACACCAAACATCGGCAGGCAATGCTCGTTGATGTTCTGCTTCTCGAAGCAGATTCACATTATGCCGTTTAATGGCAATCGTGCCATTTTATTCGGTCTATGGATATGTTCGACACGCATTGCATCGACTTTTGTTATTCTTATTCGTTTTCGAGTTGCTTCGATGTTGCAAATACAAATGGGACACCCTGTATACGCGCTCACCTGTCTGCATTTTCTGATTGTTTACATGCGAGGTCGTTGCCCGGATCTCGCTTACCTTAGTTGCATTCCGCGTTCACCACCAACTATGTATGAAGTATATTCGCCAGTGTATACATGTATATCAAGTTATCCGGTCACCATAAGTATATCGACATATTCCGCGCTCGCACATTTACTGCGTCCTTTAACAGGCACGATCGACTCGCCGACATTCTCCACCGCAAGGTGTTTAAGAGGCCAACAAACGGATCACGATCTTCTCACCAAACCTTTTACCAAATCAATCGTTCGTCCAGCAACGAAACACGAATATACGTCTTCACGAACGGCACAGGTATCAGTTCACAATGACGCGAACGGACCTACATTTTCTCCAAACGGTCCAACGAATCCTCCCCACCCAATTTATTTTTGCTGCCAATTAATAAATGATAGTTAATCAATTGCCAAGCAAGAATCAGTGTATGTCGCCAACATCGGGACTTGGCTGTCGATCATTTCAATGGAGCAATTTTAATATCCATGCCATCGAATCTCTTGATCTACTCCAATTTATCCGTGCCGCTCGTCCGTGTTTGCCTCTTGGGTTCATCGAACCTCTCCCGAACGTTGCTCAATTTATTTAAAAATACAAATCACATTTTCAATTCGGAATAATAATTGCCGATGTAAATGCAAAAAATGTTTGATTTGAATAAAAGTTCACACTCGGGGATGATCACGTTTCAGGTTACGAAATAATCAAACTCAACCTCGTCATCGAGGATTGACTATTTAAATTTCCAAATGTTGAGCTCAAATTCAAATCAGTGACCTCGAAAATTCTTAAGTACGAGTTTTGTCCAAGTGGAGTTACTTTTTGAAATCTATTTACTTGAAAAATCCTGCTTAGGATGCAGATTTTACGAATCAAAAAACAAGTAGACGACGATTTTTCGTGAAATCCATGTTTTTTTGCATTGCTATTTACCATGTTAGATCCTCTTTTTTGTAAAATTGTTTTCAGACTGTTTCTGCGATCTCAATTTAAAAAAAAATTAATTGAATAGAAAAGAATCATTTTAAATTGAAGCTAAACAAAAAATTGTTAAATAAAAAATTTCAAGGCCATTTTAAATTAACAAAATGCAATTTTACATTGAAATTTAGCGATCTACTCCAATTTATCCGTGACGCTCGTCCGTGTTTGCCTTTTGGGTTCATCGAACCCCTGACGAACGTTCCTCAATTTATTTTAAAATAAACATCACCTTTTCGATTCGGAATAATAATTGCCGATGAAAATGTAAAAAAATGTTTGATTTGAATGAAAGTTCACATTCGGGGAATATCACGTTTCAGGTTGAGAAATAATTAAACGAGCCATCGAGGATTGGCAATTCAAATTTCTAAATTTTGAGCTCAAATCCGAAATCAGTGACCTTAAAAATCCCCAAGTACGAGTTTTGTCCAAATGGAGTTACTTTTTTAAATCAAAATCCGAAAAAAATCCTGCTCAGGATGCAGATTATACAAATCGAAAAACAACCAGACGATTTTTCGTGAAAGCCAAATTTGTTTGCATTGTCATTAACCATGTTAGATCCACTTTTTTTAAATCGTTATCGAACTCTGTTTCAGCGATCTCAAATTTTTAAATAAAAAAAATATAATGGAATAAAAAAAAATTTAATAAAAAATTCAGTTTAATGGAAAATAATTATTTTAAATTTAAATTATTAAATTTAATTATTAAAAATTTTAATAAAAAATTCAGTTTAATGGAAAATAATTATTTTAAATTGAAACTAAACAAAAAATGTCAAGGTCATTTTAAACGACCGAAATGTAATTTTACATTGAAATTTAGCGATCTACTCCAATTAATCCGTGTCGCTCGTTCGTGTTTGCCTTTTGGGTTCATCGAACCCGTGCTGAACGTTCCTCACGGAGAACACGCGGTATCGGTCGTCACGACGAAGGAACTTTTCTCCCCGTTGTATATTTCTCCGGCTCGAAACTCTTCCGTTTACAATATCTGGAGCCCTAGACGTCTGAACAAGCACGTCAATTCAACGCCGGCTGATGCGGCTAATATTCTTCTGATGATTCAGTCGTACCGGCTGACACCCTAGTTCGCATCGTATTGGGCTCGTGTTAGATTTAATTGGCGCTAATAATCGATGCCGACTTTGATATCAAAGATGATGAGAATTTTGGCGAACGATTCGTCTCTGCGAGTTCAAAGGTTCAATTCAACTTCACGCAGACACGATCTTCGAGCTTTCTCGCGCGACCTTACGTCCCGCTAGACTTGGGAAACAGCCCCGGAGCTTTTTAAGCTCCTGGCACACGATCGATCAATCGCTGGGCCTAAAAAAATGGCACTATTGTGGGGAGCTCTAGGAAGAATATATACATTTTTTAACTGCCATCGATTGACCCTGCCGGAGGCACATTCGCTCGTATTCTAATTCAATTCGAATAACCACCAATGCCGAACTAGACCCGGGAGAGAGAAAATTTGGTCTCTGCAAAGTTACGGTACAAGATTTGTAAACTGGGTCGGCGTTAGTAATTTATACTGGATGGCCGAAACCAGCCTCTCACTCAATCGAATTGTCAAAGTGCCACCGGCTCGCGTGTACCGACGCAGTCGGCAATTTTTACTTCGACGCCAGGTACTCCAGTCGAACGTACAGTTAGCAAAATCCTACAAACGGATTTATTTACATAAGTAGACGGATGTTCTTCAGCAGCACAGCGATGTTCCATTTTTGTCGATCTAGCGTAGATAATAACATCGTTCCCGTGATATGAGGCATTTTTTTAGATACGGAGAGGCGAACTCCACATTGGTAACTGTCACACTATAGTGCGACAGTTACCAATGTCGTCAGGGGTTTTTTAATCGGCCTGCGCGAAGATATTGTGAATCAGAAAAAGACGATATTAGTGGCCTTTCAAGTACTTGGAGAAAAAAAAAGTAGAGCGTATTTTGTGATTAGTGTTTGCAAAAGAAAAAAATTGGCCGTGCTGGAAAAAAAATCAAAATTCAGTGCAACGGAATCGAGGGGCCAGTCCACTTTGGAAATTTTAAAAAATGAAAGCAAGCAAGACTTGAAGAAATCGACGATGATGAGCAATCGGAAGGGATTTTGTACGGTGCCGATTGAGTTTAGGTAAGAGTTTTTTATAGTATAAAGTTCATTCGCGTTTTTCTCGAAAAAACGTTTTCAAAATCTAGCTCGATCGTATCTCTAAAACTAATAAACCGAGTCTCTTGAAATTTGAACCACATATTGTAAACATGATTCGCAACAAGATGACCCTCGATGGTTGTAAATTTTGATTATTACTTTCTTTTTTGCGAAAAACTGCGAAAAAAAACCCGTTTTTTTACTTTTTCGTTTTTCATCTGCCATTTTTTTATTTTTTGACAAAACTTTATATCCGAGGGGCATTTTGTGGCTGGTGTCATACTGAGTCCAATGGACTTTGATTTTTTTGCTTCAGACAAGCCGTTGCCGAGTTGTGATGGAGCTGCCTGGCCCACCTATTTTTGAGGCGTTACGTTAAAATATAGTCTTTGTACTTCAAAATGAATAAAATTGAATTAAATATTTTTTAAATGTATTTCAAGACTTTATTTATCAAGCTTAACAGCTTTTATATTCATATCTTTTATAAAATCCTCAAAAAAAAAATCGCGAAAATAGCCTTTTTTCGTGGCTCCAAAGTGGACTGGCCCCTTAAGATAATTCAATTCCAAATGCGAAACCAGCCCTGATAAAGTATTATTGTGCATCCCGTCATCGGGGAAAAAATTGTCAAAGATGCATTTTAAAGTCGACAAATGGAATTTTTGAGGTTGAAGTTTGCATCGTTGGAATGCAACGGAAATTATTTCTTTTTAATTGCTCAATACTTTTTTTTCGCCGATTTAGACTGTGAAAATCATTCTCGCGTACTTTTATTAGAGATTTATGAACTCAATTCGCAAAAAAAGCATTGAATAATGATTGCAATAAATAAGTGAAAAGTGAAGAAAAAAACGTCGCATTTCAACGATTCGAACTTCAACGTCATATTTAATTCTATTTCTAATAAAAGTTATTTTAGGAGCGTTTCGTATTAGAAATTGAATTATCTTCATTGTGCCGAAATCAAAAAGAAATTTTGATTTTTTCCAGAATGCTTGATTTTTTTCTGACAAATGTCACGAAACTACGCCATATTTTTTTGCAACAGCACTTGAAAAATCATTGCATGACATATTTTTCTGTCGCAAATCTCGGAGCCTTGAGGCGGGACCACCACAGGGTTAGAAAAATCATTTTTTTGCATTTTCTCAAAATATACATGTTCAAGAATTTGTGGAAGAAAACTCAAGGTAAAACATAGAAAATTGACCATGTTACAGACGATTTAGTGAGAGCAGGTAATCCAATGATTGACATATGGGTCATTCCATGTCAAATCGACAAATTTTTTACCTGACCCCCTTTGATTTCGCTGAAAATTTTCTATCTTTTTCTACCCCCCGAAAGTTATTTTTCAGAATTTTTTCAAATTTTTTTTCCCGACTCAAAAAAAGTTATGAATTTTTGAAAAAAAACCGCTCTTTTATTTTTAAATTGCCAGAACTTTTTCAAAAATTGACCGTTTGGGAACTTTTTTTTTCAAAATTTTTGTTTTTAAATGTAGTTTTCGAAAAAAAATATGAAAAAATTTTCAGAATCCCAGATATATGAAATATTTTAGTTTTTTTGAAAAAACCGTAATTTTCTCAAAGTCCGACCGTTTTTTTTTATTTTTATTTTGCTCTAAAAATACTTCAACTAATTCTGCAATGATCCCCGTTAATCAAAAGATGTGACCACAATCGCTTCTAATTTTTTTTCTTGATTATAAAAAAATTTTTGTTGAATTTTTGCTGATTTTATATAACTTTGTTATGAAATTTTTTTTATTTCCTCGTGAAACCTCAAAAGTTAAAAAATAAAATTTTATTGGAGAATTTCAAGTGATTATCGTCCAAGAAATTGTTATTTTAAAAAAAAAATAATTTTTTTCTCTCATTGACGTTATTTTTTTACTCTTATGGACGTTTTTTTTTTGGTACTGAAATATGACAACTTAACGTCATTTTGGTACTGAAACATGACAAAATAACGTCAATGAGAGAAAAAAATTTTTTTTTTTTTAAATAACAATTTCTTGGACGATAATCACTTGAAATTCTCCAATAAAATTTTATTTTTCAACTTTTGAGGTTTCACGAGGAAATAAAAAAAATTTCATAACAAAGTTATATAAAATCAGCAAAAATTCAACAAAATTTTTTTTATAATCAAGAAAAAAATTAGAAGCGATTGTCGTCACATCTTTTGATTAACGGGGATCATTGCAGAATTAGTTGAAGTATTTTTAGAGCAAAATAAAAAAAAAAAAACGGTCGGACTTTGAGAAAATTACGATTTTTTCAAAAAAACTAAAATATTTCATATATCTGGGATTCTGAAAATTTTTTCATATTTTTTTTCGAAAACTACATTTAAAAACAAAAATTTTGAAAAAAAAAGTTCCCAAACGGTCAATTTTTGAAAAAGTTCTGGCAATTTAAAAATAAAAGAGCGGTTTTTTTCAAAAATTCATAACTTTTTTTGAGTCGGGAAAAAAAATTTGAAAAAATTCTGAAAAATAACTTTCGGGGGGTAGAAAAAGATAGAAAATTTTCAGCGAAATCAAAGGGGGTCAGGTAAAAAATTTGTCGATTTGACATGGAATGACCCATATACTAAAACTTTCAACCGCGTTTTTCGCCAAATGACTTTTCTCGACCTGGCTGGAATCATAACTCTACCTATAATTGCCCAATTTTCAATTTTACAAAACTACAGTAACTATTAGGGTGACACAAATTTGAGCTCGATTTTTTCCGTTTTCTCACCATCTAAATATCCACATTAAAGAGGAAAAAATTGTCGCGAAATCTGCGAGCGGTCAATAAATATTTAGAGGTCTCTCAAGCCTCCCAAAAATTCAAATTTTCATTAAAAAATCGATTTTTTTTCGTTCATTTCTCACCCATGAACTTTACGCTTTATAATTTTAAAATGAACCTCGCGAAAGCCTTAGCCGGTCAATGAATATTTATTGGTCGCACAAGAGCTTCGAAATTTAAAATTTTTGCAATTTTTTTTACTTATCTCACTGATAAATGAAACGCGAAATTTAGATTTAACGTTTTGTCGGGTTAAAAGTGTGAGGTGAATTAAAAAAATCCGTTTCTAAAGAAAAAAGGATTAATTTTCTGAAAATATTACAAAGTGTTGAATTTATGAGTGAGAAAAGAAAAAAATTCGCGACAATTGGAAATTTCGAAGCTTTTGAGCGGCCACTGAATATTCATTGGCCGGCTAGAGCTTTCGCGAGCTTCATTTAAAAACAATAAAGGGTCATGGGTAAGAGGTGAACGAAAAAAAACCGATTTTCAATGAAAATTTAAATTTTTGGGAGGCTTGAGCGACCAACAAATATTTTCTGACCGCTCGCAGCTTTCGCGACAATTTTTTTTTTTAAGTAGATAACTCGATGGTGAGAAAAAGGAAACAGAATAGAGCTCAAATTTGTTGCCCCCCTATTAACTATAGTTATAGGTAGCCGTATTTTTTGTTTGAAATGTAGGATATTTTATATCCCCGAATGTAAGTAAAGATTGCGCCAAAATTACACTTTTTTTTAACATCTGCCATTTGGTGAATTTTTTTTTCGAAAAGCGGCTACGTTCGTTTAAGAAATTACTAGGCAACAGCATAGATGGAAAAAAATGGGCCTGCAGAAAATGGACTCAAAACATATTAAGACGGGATGTACATTCAGACAGGAAAAAAATAAGAAATATTCAAGGATTTTTTGAACTAAGAAATAATTATTCTACAATACTCTACATATATAGTTCTGTCGTTTAAAGAAGAAAAAAAGGCAATCGATTTTTTGATCGTTGTAAATGTATATCCCGCCTTAACGTAATACTAAGTAGTTTATTGTTCCAGGTATACCCTTTTAGGATGTTTACCCAGGAGATCCCCCCGCCCCTGCATTTATGTTTCCCTTTACAAAATATCCTTATTTCTAACTTGTAATCTACTGTCGTTTCGCCTTGAGTTTCCTCTCGCATTCGTTTCCTGATTTGCAACTTTTCCAATCAGTTTGTCGAATTGCCTAATAAATGTACACAGTTCGCTTACCGGCTCCTTTTTTAGCACAATCTGTGTCTTCATATTGATTTGTCGCCGATCCATTTTTCCATGTTTTGTACTATTTATTTATGGTAATTCTTTAGATAAGTGACATTTCCGAACAATGAGCCTAACATTATCTTTTTGCTCTTTTCTCATTTATTAGGTTATAAATGATGATATTCAGTCGGGTGGAGCTGAAATTTTTCATTAACAATTTTTTTACGAGCAAAAAAATAACCCAAACAAATCGAATATGGGCGTCGAAATGTTCAAAAATGCCCTGTTTTATCACGTGTTTTCGCGAACTTCAAAACCCTATAACTTTTTATGGGGGGGTTTACCCAAACAAAGCCAAACACACCCAATATATGTTCAATATATAATAGAAATAGTAGAAAATAATAGAAATATTTAAAAATGCCCAATTTTATCACGTGTTACTGCGAACTTCAAAACCCAATATGATCATTTATGACCCAATAGATGAGAAAATAGCAAAAAAAAATGTTAGGTTCATTTTTCAGATGTCACTTATCTAAAGAATTATCTTATTTTTTATTATTTTCTTGGCTTCTTTGCACGTACATACATGTACTGGGTTTTCAACTTTTTTTACGTACACTGGAAAAAAAATCGTTTATCCAACCAAAATTCAGTTGGTTTAACAAAATGTATCTTTAAATACGTTCAACTTGATTTTTGATTGGCATAACAAACGTTTTGTTAATCTAACTGATAGTTTTAGTAGTGTGAACTGTAGCTTATTTAGCATGTCTAAGCAACTGTTAACACAACAAAATTTCGAGACAACAAAATGCATTTTGTACATTCAACGATTTCTTTTTCTCAGTGTACCCTACACTTCGTATCGCCATACCCGTTATTCCCTTCTGGCCCCACATTTCCACACCTTATTCTCGCCCAAGTTTCTTTTAATTCTCCTGTTATATTTACATTCTCTATTAACGTAATAATCAAATAATTATTTAGAACGAGACAGTGGCCTGCTCGGTAAAAAACCACGAAATAATTCGTGACCTACCACTCGGAATCTCGCGTACCCATGTACACGGGTAGATGTGGTACATTATGGCCGTATAATGTCCGTTGAAATCCTCGCGATCTATCGCGCCACAGCGATCAAAGCAGAAAGGCAAAATCGGCCACAGTCGAGAGCTTTCCAACGGGTTAAATTTCTAACGGCTAATATTCGGTGGCCCGTCTGTTATTTTCGGAATTCCGTTATTTCTTCGCGGGCTCCTATGCCCCTCTCCGCTGCCTGCTCTCCTCTTCCGCATAGTGCTTGCTCTATTCTCGCGAGGTTGGTCCACTTATTTTATCTTGTTCTCTCTTTCGAGGCCTGTCAAGAATTAAAAAACTGCCGCTGATGACCCCCTCCCCGCCGTTGCGTCTTGCGGCATTTCAATCAAAATTCTCGTCAGCTTGGAACATCTTTGATTTCACACCATCGATCTTTTGCATCCGGCGAAATGCTTGATGAGGTAAAAAAAAATGGGAAAAATGCGAAAAATTGTTTATGGATTTTG